>JAYJMB010022899.1:0-40340 GCA_036873735.1 Pouteria campechiana | reverse complement strand
TATTTAGGAATCAAATAGGTGCAAAAGATGAAGTATTAGGAGAATAAAATATGACATTTTGCATTCTCATCACTTTTCCTTTTCAATGTATGATAGGTTATTCAATTATTCAATGTACAACAATGTTAGCATTAGGATTACTGCCTATGATATCCTGTCTTCATTACAACTCAGGGAATCTAGGTTTGCCATCTCCATCTACTGAGGGACTCAAGTGTACTGTCGCCTTATATGTCCCACTGACACCATCATGAATAAATCATAATTACTCTCTTGCCATATAACTCATGAACAAGCCACATAAATCATTAACAATTCATCATCAATTCAATACATGAGCAACTATATGATAGGCTACAACTCATGACAATACCATTCAATCCATACATTTAAACTGTACATGCTCTTATCATACTATCTCTTATACAATCACACACATCAATATATAAGATTACATATCTAAAATCAATATTCCTTTTTCATGCATACTTCATGTTCGCATTAGCACATTAATTCATAGTATCATGCTCAAATCCATAGCATACATTCACATCACTAACATATTAATATTCCCACCCGAATGCATACATTCACATCACTAGCATATTAATATTCACTAAAAGGAAACACATTCTTCCTAACATAACAATAGCAAGTCATTCTTACTAAGATACATGCCTCATCAACATACTTATGACCCAGACTCACTAGAGATAACCATATCCATATATTAGTTTGTTAAAACCCTTAAACTAATATTCTTCCATGTTCTCATGGATTCACCACTTATGTTAGACATGTCATTTCCTATCTCTTGCCCTTAGTTATTGCCATAATGGGGTTGGGACCTATTTACATATCACTCAGATTAATAGACTTATCACACAGGTAGGGCACTTGGCTCTGATACCATTTTGTCATACCCCCCTTGGGGCCTATGCGTTTTACCATCGTTCCATAATTTTCCTAATTTTATAGGAAATTTCTACCAAAATTTTGGTATAATCTATCCTATATTTTGAGAATTTAAACCTGTGCATGCATTTATTAATCATATAAAATTTAAATTTAATAACTATAAAACTATAACAAAAACCACTATACTCACCCAACTTACCTACACATTGCCCAAGACCTAAGTCATACTGTGATGGCAATAATTTACCTCCATTCACTGATACATGATGACATGCCAAATCCATTTTACATCATTATACATACCTAGAATACATCTATCACTCAATTATTACAATTTTAAATGCATATAAGACATACTATACAGGGAATCTCTAACCCCAAATTTTATAAACCAATTAACTATCATCTTCTTGCCCCCTAGCTTGACCTATCCACTAAAACTTAAAACAAGAAGGCGTGAGTCTGAGCAAACTCTGTAAGTAAGCATATAAATAACAATATCAATCCAAACGTAGCATATTGCACGTCAAGTCATAAATACACACATAATAATGCAGTCATCTTAGGAGGACTAAATCCTTCTTCCTATTATACATTGTATGTCATTCAGGCGTATAATATTATAACTATACTGTCTAGGTACAATGTAGCAAGTCTAGGTCATTCTGGCCATCTCATACCACAACAAAGACATATAGGCACTTCATATCATCACAGTGCCATTCGAGCACAACATTTTATAACCATGCATATAGGCATAAAAAAATCCATGTATAATATAGCTCTTATGATCAAATCAATTATACATATCAAAAAATAACATAATTAGGGGATACCACTTATCCCTAGCTAAACATCTATTATATCGTGTAATACACTCATACATGATTCTATTTCATAATTAACATATGTTTAACCTATAAATGGGATATCTACTATCGTCATCCATTCACACATGCCTATATAAAGTATGGGATATCCATTATCCCCATTTAGTATTATATTTAATTAGAAGTGGAGCCTACTTACCTTGAGTGAACTACACTTTCATTGCCTTCAAGTTCTATAAGTCTTTAATTTAACCTTCAATTCAATCACTTGAATTGCACATCAATGTTCCATAACTTCTATTGTGGTCCTACATATATAAAAATTCCATTCACTTATCAAAACAACTTGTCTAACTCATATCAAGCTAATAGATTACTCCTTTTACACATTACCAATCAAATGAGGTTATCAAACCTTTATTCATTGTTAATTATTTCCTAGGCACATAATTCATGTATTCCATACATTGTATTAATACCTCTTTCATAATCAATCTTAGATTGCTTTATGCTTAGTCACTCATATAGCCTTTCTCATGGAAGCATTTCATCATGCAGGTTATAAGTATCATTTACTTCATAATGATTCAACATGGATAACCAAGGAAATCCTTATCTAACCTCATGCAATTACTTGACAATTCAATAGACCAGTGATTCAATGTCTCACAAGCATCCATGAATTACAAGTTGTTCTATAACATGGGATTAGGGATTTTCATTCTCAATTATACATCATGATTCCATAGCATATTCAACATCAAATTTGCCTTAATAATAGTTGATCATGCTTATAACTCAATTAATCTAAGCATAATTATATTTTTATGCAAAACCCCATATTTACTATTCATGAGTGACTGTTCATATCAAAAACTCACACATAATCACATTTAATCAACTCCAATTCATGCCACAAGCATTGGAATCAAGTTATTAGTCAAATTTCCTTATCAATTTCCATCATTTAATACCAAAATTGCCCTTAGGGTTACTATTCACGAATGGGGTTAATGCACAATCATGATTTTCCAAGTCTAGATAATTCTAAAATTATCACAAGGCATGCTTTACTTGTTTTCCCCATGAATTCAAGAACAAACACCCATCATCTTCCCCAAAATTACTATTCACAAATTGGGTATAAACCCTAGCAACCAAAATTTCACAAAATCAAATTACCTTCAATTTTAGACATGTTTTCCTCTTTTCCATGAAAACCCAACCTCCATACACATGAATCCTCCCTCAATAATGGCTAAACGAAATTTCTTCTCCTCTTTTACGATCCAAACTGATGGAAATTGGGTGTAGAGGCTAGGATCTTTACTTTGATGCATAAACTCATTGATTTTCTCATGACACTGAGATAAAATGGAGCACGTGAGATGAGAGGAAGAAGAAAAATTGGGTGAAAAAGGCTAAAACAAACTTTAAAAATTGAGTTTTTCCTGTACTCCGTTGAACCACTGCACTAGCGCCATGGCGCTAGTTCTTGTTGCTACTCGACACTCCATTTTTGCAAAATGACATTGTGACTCAATTTTCCTACACCGTAGCACCAAATCCCACTACCCACCTTTGCAAAACAATGCTACTGCGCTAGGCACCAAGGCCCCAAATTCGCTGCTCCCTATTTTCATCAAAATTTTCACCCCTTTTCCCTTATTTTCTCTCATGCATTTAACCTTACTTTTTCCAAATAATTCTAGTACCATAATGCACCATAATTCCTTTTAGTTAAGTCAACTCACAACCAATATACATAATTTTACTCATGCTTATCAGATAACCACTTTTTCATAGCTTAACTCTTCATCCTTATGCATAGTGAAGTGCAATTTTTTCTTTCTTTCCCCAAATTCATCCCCATTTATATTCACTATGTACTCATAACACACCTCTTTTCACTTAATTCATTAATGCATTCATGTTCATTATATCCCCAACTAATGATTTATAAAATAAAATTTTTCAAATTTTACCTCACTTGTAACACCTTCCAAAATTTACCTTACTTTTAACACTACAGGTCTTACCATTGCCTCCCAAGTAGTGCTTTATTTAAAGTCTCAGCCTAACTATGGCTTTCCATCTTTGAATTGAAATTTGGCCTTTCTATGATTTGGTTTTTTGAGACTTGGTAGTGGTGTGTAGAATTTTTGTGCCCCAAGTTGATAAACATAGTTGATTAATTCGACATCTTCTTATTCATCTCCATCAACTAGTAATGCTTCAACTATATTTATGGATTCTCCTAAAAATTTCTTCATCATCCCATCCACTACATCTATCTTGGAGTCGTTCTTGTTCTTGTTGGACAGCTCCATCTTCTTGAAAACATCATCAGACTTCACTAGATATTCTTGGAAATTCATGAGCGTGTCTTCCTCCATATCTATAAAAGAAAATGAGATAATCACTATAAAGAAAAAATCATTGCCTATAAATGCATACCTTGAATGATTAGGAAATTACCTAATTTCTAGTTTCTCTTTGATCTCCTCCTTTATTGCACTTTCATTAAGATTTTCAATCATCTTAGGCATCTGGCGGTGGCTTGTAGTTGAGTAGAGGATTAAGAATTGGTAACACAGCTCTCCTAGTATTCACCTCCTCATCATCATCTGAAAAAATATTAGAATTATTAATCATATCACCAAATTTATCATTTATTACCCTTCCACCACTTAACATTGTAATTACATTAGCTTACTCAAGCTAACTTAGTAGCTATCTAGATATGTGACTCTGAATAGCTTCTATAATCTGCCCCAACTAAGTCTCTTTCTTCTTCATGGATGCCTCCATGTTTTGGAATCTTGCTTCATTGTTTTGGAGTTGATTCTAAGTTGCTTGAATAAAACTCTGCATAGTTTCTTCTTGAGTCAACTTCTTTGGTTGAAAAGAAATTCCTACTTGGTTCTGATTGTGGCTACAGTTCCATGAGAAGTTTGGATGATTTTTCCAACTAAGATTGTAAGTATTTGAATAAGGATTATCATATGGTCCCTGGTTGTAGAAATTCATTGCATTTGTGTGCTTTGAAACACCTACAAAATTTTCATTGGAAGGATATACATCATGTGAGTGACTGAAAATACCACAAACAGACCATACCTCAGTAGGGACAAGTTGTTTAAAGTTTATTATCATAGAACACATTGCCTTCATCTGCTTTGCCATCTCCGACATCTACATGGCAAGATCAGCTTTAGAGTTGATTTCATAAATCCCTCTAGACCTACCTCTAAAACTTTTCTATTGGGAATTTGCTCCTGGCATCTCATATAGATCATATGTCTCCTACAGGATCTTACTCCCATAACTCAACCTATAGCATTGTCAACCATGATTTGACATGGTTGTGTCAATGCATCATAGAAGAATTGATTAAGCAACTCAAAGGGATATCGATGGTGAGGGTATTGAATCAATAATGCTTTAAATCTCTCCCATTCCTCAGGGAATGCTTCACCATGAATTTGAGAAAAAGTAGCAATATTGCTTCTCAACTTTGCAGTTTTAGCATGTGAACTGAATTTACCAATGATTTTGTTGTACATTGCATCCCATTTGGTTAATGAACCAGGAGCTAGTGTCATGAATCATGTTTTTGCTGCATCCTTCAAAGTGTATGGGAAACATCTTATACATTGTTGATCCTCAATTAGACCCTATAAAAGTTTGGATAGTTTTATAAAAATCATAAATGAATGTTAAAGGATACTCTATAACTACACCATGAAAAAATGGAAGCATGTTAAAGTGTATGTGCTTCAATTCATAATTCTTGGCATTATCATTCAAAATAATGCATGAAGGTGAAATCGCTATAGTTGTGCGTGCAAACTCCTTCATCAGCTATTAAGCCACTCGATTCTTCATATTGTTAGCCATTTGAATTTCTTCTTCTTCACTTATACTCACTATCTCGATTTCTACTTTGTCATTATGATCATTCAATGGAAACAGAACTGGATTCAATGATCTCCTTTCGTGCATTTATAGTTCTTTAATGATATCCTTTCGGGCATTCATAGTTCTGCAAAAGAAAGAAGAAAACAATTAAAAAACTCAAATACAATAACTTTACAACAAAGAAAAAGAAAAACTGTAACTAACTTAATCAAATCAATTTGAAACTACTCCTTGGTAATGGCACCAAAAACTTGATAGTCAAATTATAATTCCTTGCAAGTGCATGAGTGTATGCAATATAGTGTGCAATGTAAGGGTCGATGTCACAGAGAACGATTAAACCAATTCAATTAACTCTAGTTACTGAATTAACACTATCTTAAAGAAATGTATTTGAGCTAAATAAGGATGGCTATAAAATTCAATTAAATAGCAGAAAACAATAGCTATGAATAATATAGAGGAGATTAATAGGTTACAAGAGTCTATGGATCCGATTTCACCACTCAATGGTATCCTTTGCTATTGGGATGTTGGATTCAATTTATTATCTTGGGTTTATTCCACAAAACTTATGATTATTATCATTAGGTGTGCAAGTTTAAATTAAGTATTTTCACTCGTTCCAATTACCTATGGTGTGTAGCATAATTGAGGTGAAAACCCATTAAGACCAAGAACTTAATGAACCAAAATATATTGGTTTAGCATAAGCTGTGTACCATAAACATCTAATTTTTTCCTTCAAGGGAGCTCATGGTTTAGCATATGGTGTGTACCTTAACTATACTTAAATAATCAATCTAACTCATAAAATTGGTGATCAAGCAATTAAACAAATCAAATGATTACAAATAACGCAATGAATGAAACAAGATGAAATAATATTGATATCCAACAATCGCAGTTAATAAATAACAACAAAGAGCATTACATCTATCACGCCTGCCCACAAAGAGCATTACATCTGTCACGCCTGCCCTAGGGCCTATGCGTTTCACTATCTCTCCACCATTTCCCTATTTCTAAGGGAAATTATTCTAAACTTTTTGTAGAGTCTATCCTGTATTTTAAGGGTTTAAAACTGTACATGCATTTATTAATCATATAAATTTTAAATTTAACAACTATAAATCATAATTAAACAACTATAATAAATTATAAATCACACACCCACATCTTGGCCCAAAACTGAAATCATATCATGATGGAAAATGGCATACTAGATTTGCACAAAGTTTACAATGCATCACAATAACATGCTGATATAATAACTTTGTACATAATTGTTATATCATACATTAAATCTCATTAATTTACAATTACATCACTATTTAAAATACATTAATGATCTTCTAACTCTGATCTCAAGCTCCAGTGTTTCACCTATCCACTAAAAATTTTAATAAACTAGGGTGAATCCAAGTGAACTCAGTAAGTAGGCAAAATATAAATAATAATCAATAATTAATCCAAATAACACATGTTTGCATCCATAACATTATAGTTCCATAATTTATCAAATTTTATGCAGTGCATAACAATTCTCCATTTTCGATATTAGCATAATATATATAATTCCATTATTCCAATCATAACATCATATAATCATTTTACTCAACATCATCATGGGATATCAATATCCCCATAACATGTTCATCCATAATCAACATTATTTATTATATACCAACCCGGGATACTCTCTATCCCACATTTATTCCCAACATAAGATGACAATATTTTGGAAGATACAATACATGTAGATAAAGAACAATTCACAATTCAAATAGTGAATCTAACATCTTTAAAATATGATGCCTATATTCATGGGATACTCACGATCCCATCATTCCATATATTAGAAAAAGGCCTACTTACAATGAATGGAGATCGATTCCATAACTCTTCAACTCAACCTTTGCGTTTCTAATCCATGCTCCAATGGCTCTACACATAACACATAGACCATAGTTCAATTTATACTTGTTTCTTATATAAGAGCAGTTCTAATTGAGTTATTTCAAGTACTTTAAACATAATTTCTAAGTTTCATAATCTATTCATTCTTGAGATGATTTCTAAGTGCATTTCCAGATCCATCTTTAGTACTAAGTTTCACTTTAATATCATCCATATAGTTGCTAGACTTTAATCTCTTACTACCCTTTATTCAATACATTCATTACTTTATTTTAATGCCAAATTCATAGCCCATTTACAACCAATTAACTGCTACAAGGGAACTAGTCAATCAAACACCTTATATTTCCATACAATAGATCACTTACATTGTCAAATTGACATTTAGTATATACAACATTAAAACAACTCTATTTCCCACTCACTTACACTCCAAATAGGTTAATCTCTCATCTTACTCCCTTGAGATTTTAGGGTTATAATTGAATCCTTTACATATACTCTTCTTTCTCATTTCGGTATTTCATCAAACAATACATATGCATTCCCAAGCATACACACTCCTCATATAATTCAAATGGCATGCCATTACTTATAAAAATAAGCTAGCTAAGGTTTCAATTCAATTGATTGACTATTGAAATATCATACACATGAATTTTCCCTTTTTACTATGCATTTGGTTACTATTCACTACCATAATTAGATTTTCTCATGTTCAGTCATCTAAAAATGTTCTACATCACAATTTAATCATTTCTCCCATGATTTACATTTTTGGTAATTGACCTCAAATGATCTGGCGAATTACATGAACATATTCTATTTCATGCATATGATTTGTGGTAAGTGACTGGTATGATGTTTGAAGTGGTTTATGTGAAAGGGGACCATTGGTGACTTTTAAAAATACGAATTCTAAATTAAATAACCCTTATAATGGATGAGTTATTACTTGAGTTTAGGAGTGAGATTTAATTACTTGAATAAGCATTTTGAGATGATTATGCATGAGAGTAATGACAAATGAAATTATTAAAATTTTAGTGGTGATAGATGAGAGAAAAAGTGGAAATTTGGAAGAAAACTAAAGAAGCACAAGTGTATATTATGAAAATGTTGAATTTAAGAAAGGGGTCATTTGTGATCAAATTTTTGTTCAACATAGAAGTTGTAGATCATGAAATTATCTATCTAATGGATGAAAAATCACTTGATTTCGATGTCATATGAGGAAGTTATGACCAACTCAACAAAACTGTTCCAAATGACTAAAAAATAACAAGATGAACTAATTGGGTTACTTTATCCAAAATTTTGACATGTTTGTAGACTTATTTGGAAAAGGTTGTTAACTTAAATGTTATATCCCTTGAAATTAACTTTCCAATTCCTTAAAAATTAAGTCATTTGGACATTGTATGTAAAAGTTATGATAAAATTACTAAAATTATGTTGGACATAATTTTCCTACCATGGCAAGGCTTTTTTTTGCTGCAGCAAGGCTCCAGAAAGTCAACTTTTGGACATACAACAAGTCCTTGCCATGACAATGATTTTCTCTGCTGCAGCAAGGCCATTTTCTATAGTGGCAAGGCTTTAAAAATTAATATTTTGGCTTGTCCATCAAGTCCTTGCTATGGCAAGGCTTTTCCCTACCATGATAAGGGTCTTATGGCGTGTTAGAGTATGGAAAAATCTAACTTTTTAAAGCCTTAGCCCATCCCATTTTCTTATTCCATTCCATTTTCTTTTTGCCCTATACCCCACATCCATACCCTAGCTTTGTCCAACCCAAAGTCATACCTTTTTAGCTTGGTAAATCCCTTGTTTAAGTGGAGAACCATGCAAGCATGCCCCTAAGCCCAAGTTTTAGGATTTTGGAGGGGGGGGGGGCGCAGTGCCTATTTCCTTCAAGTGGAGTGAGCTAATGGGAGTGTTGGACTTGGATTCTCATTCATGGATGGAAGACACACCTAGATTCCATGGTAAGCCAATTCTATTAATCAAAAATGGTGATTTTTGTTAACTAGGGTTTCATATGAACTATAAACAATGATTTTTGGGCAAAAATTTATTAGGATTCATGTATAAAACCATCGAGGAAATATTGAATTCATTGATTATAATGATTTGGGGCTTGATTGGCATAAGAAATCATGAGTTATGCTTTATTAAGGTTTGTTACATTCTACAAATAGTAACTTTTTGGGGAATTGGATATGAATTGATGTGAGAATCATGAGGAAGATGATTAATTAGTAATTATAGTGTTTTTGACATGCTTTAGACATGAGAAAATTGAATTATGTTGTGATCCATGAAGAAAATAGTAATTTGAGGATTTCATATATAATGACATTATGCAATGGTTAGAATGGATTAGGATCTTAATTAACTTAATGTTATGGGGAATTCAATGTTAATTGAGTTATAAGAGGATTGTGTATAATTGAAAATGGAATTTAGAGGTTATGTCCTAATGAAAATGTTAAGCGATGTACGTTATATGTTTGACAAATTGCTTCAATAAGAAACAAAGTGGGCTTGAATTTGTGATACATATGATATATGCAAGGCTAATTGAACTTGGATTTGGAATCAAAGAATTTAAAGAATTATTCCGGTGCGGTGCTATGACTCTACACTAATGTAAGTAGGCTCTTTCTTTTGGCTATATGAAATATTTCATTTGTTTAACTGGGCATTTGTGTTTTGGTTGGGGATAGTGCATATCCCATAATTCTTTATTTCTGATATATATGGTTTAGGACTACATGAATGTTTGGGATAATCTATATCCCTTGGTTTGGAATACTTAATGTTCTGTTTATGGGAAGGTTATTTGATTGTTGAGGAATGGTGAGAATGATTTATAAAAATGATACTATGACTTATAGAAATTGATAAAGTTGAATATGTGTGTATGAAGTATATTGGCATGATTGAATGCAATCATTTGAGATTGAATTGATAATGTAAATGAGAGTCTCACGAGCATTAAGTATGATAGTATGGTCATGAAACTCATATGTTGGTTTTGATCATGGTATTTTGATTTATTATTTTTTTTGAATCATGCCTACTTACTAAATTGCACAGACTCATCCCTTCTTAGTTATATTTTTAGCTGGCAGGTCAAACAAGGGAGTCCAAAGATGATGATAATTATTATATTTTATAGAAAATGTGTGTGCTACTATAATGTGAAATTGGAAAGTTGTATGTAATTGTATAATTACATTCAAGAGTCCAAAGTGATGAATAATTATAATTCAATTGGGTTTGTATAATTATAGTGGAAATATTTCAATTAATGTATGATCTAATGTATGGCATGTCATAGATAGGTATATTTGTTGTTGTATTAGAATGATATGATCCTAATTTTGTATACTGCCATCATGATTTGGGCTAATCTTGGGCTGTGGGAATATGGGCATGTGAGTTTTAGAAATTATTTCATAGATTTATTTGAAGTCAATGTATGATACAGAGTAGGGTATGATTGTACAGGTTTGAATGAATGAAATTCAGAGGAGTAAGAAAAGAAGGCATGAGAAAGAAAAGAAAGGTCTAGTAAACGATAATTATGTAGGGATATGATCACTCATAATTGGTATGGATGAAATTTGATATTCATTGAAGATGAATTTTTGAAATGACTATAGAAGCATTGTAATAGCATAAGCATGATTGAAATGAGTAAGTATATCGGTGACAACTATAGGTTATAATTAGAGTGGCGTAGTGGAAGCGCGGTGATGGCGCAGGGAGGCATAATCGGATGTTTATATATTTTGGATATTGAAATAGTTTTATTTTTTTTTATTAGATTAAATTATAATAGAATCAATTGTATGAACCCTTATGGGTTATTTGATGAATTTAACTTGAGATAGTACGATGTGATATGATTTCCAAATGTTTATCTGTGTTTTGATTTATTATGAATTTAATTCAGAACTGAATAAATGTTGTAATGAATTATATGTTAGACACTTTGTGGATTCCTTGATGAAATCTTAGTTGAAAACTTAGTTTGTGAATAAATAACTTTGCTTGTGGACATGTTGAGTCGAATAAATAGTTATGTGGGCCATGATGGTGTTAATTGACATCGGGTGTCACTAAGGCTGAATCAGACTATGTTTATTGAAATTATGTTATGTTTTAGTAAATAATTTTGTGTATGAGCAATTAAATGGAATAAATGATTGGATAGGGATAGTGGTTATACTATTTCTTGACTATTTAGGGTATTGTAAAGTGTTGATGTTATGAATTGGGATGGGTAAAACTAGTAATTGTTTCAAAGATTATTCATCTGGCCATTTGTGGAATCGCCATGTTATGATGATACTACGTTATATGATGAATTGTTATAAAGGAACTTATGTATTCCCTCATGGAATTGAGATTGAATGTTATTATTAGCCGAGGTTACTTGTATTAATATATTACTATGGTTTGCATTTGAGTTTAACTAATTGATCAAAAATTGAGATATACTTTGATAGTGATTAAGAATTTGAAGTATGCTTGGATTGGAAATGAGAATAGGATGTATTCTTTACTTTAGATTTGGATATCGACATCGTTTATTTGGAATTGAACTTGAAATTGATATTATTTATTTGAATTTAACTTTAGATGCCTACTAGAATAGTATTTGTGTGAAATTGGGTTTGGCTAATTGATTAAGATATGCAAAATTGTTCAATTGATTAAGGCTTGGATAATTGACAATTTGATTGAAGCTTAGATGCATAACTGAGGTGCATGCTTGGAATTTATGCCTCTTGGAATAGAATTGATATGTATTAAGGATGCCTGCTAGAATATGATCCTATCGGGATGGCCTCTTTGGATTTTTGACAAAATATGTCCAGAAAGGAACTATGTTGCTTATACTATTAGACTATTGGACTAACACAACTTGACAGGGGGCCACCAATCCTATCCAATTAGAAAATGACACATCACCCTTGAGGTGATGGCTACCATGGTGGTAGTATGGTGGCATTTGGCATTTGTGTGGCATTCAAGATATTCATGATAATAATGACATCCATTAAATTCATGACATTCATAACATTCATGGCATTCATGGCATTCATGGCATTCAAGACATTCATGGCATATGTAACAACTGGTGATGCTATGTCCACTTGATAATGGCTAAGTCCACTTTATTGATAGTCTCCCAAACATGGTACTGGTTAGTAGCAGGCAAATGAAAGTATGAGATGTAGAGTCGATTGGATATAGACTCTTAGTTAGAAATTTTTGGTTGTTGTTTATATTAGCCACATGATGGTAGTTCCATGTGATATATGAGAATTGTTTTATTGTATGTACATCATAAACACGCACAATAATCCATCTTTTGTGGAATATTTTGTGTTAGATGATTGGAACTGTCATTATGAGAAAAGATGAAATGGAAAAAACAGGCTTATTGGGACACATGTTCTTGTTGATATTGAGTATCATGACGATGTAAATCTGGCTAATTAAGGTGTTTGGATGTTATCTGGATTAACTTGTGATTACACTATGGTGCATTCCATAATTTGAAGAGATTAAGTAAAAATATTGAATGCTATATTGAAAATTGATCGGATGATTAGAAAATTAATGTAAGATAATTAAAACATTTTAGCATGATTGAATTGTAAATTGGTGGTGCTCATTGAAAATGGAAAGTCATGTATGGGTAAAATGATGTTTAGTGGTAATGCTACTATTGAGAGGAATGTATGAATAACTTAAATTCTTTAGATAAGGCATTATGTATGTAAATTTTTTTATTAGTCAAGGACAGTTTGTAAATATTTAGGTTATATTATAAGAAAGTCACAACTTGCATGGTGTATAATATGGATACAGATCCAAAAGTTATGATTTGATTATAAATTTGAGACATAAATGAAAATTACTTGATCTTGAAAGTTTCGAGGGTGAAACGTTTTGTAAGAAGGGGAGTTTATAACACATAGGGTGTTAAAAAGTTGGCAAAAAGAACTGAATCAATGATTTTTGGTAATTGACCTCAAATGATGTGGCGAATAGCATGAACATGTTCTATTTCATGCATATGATTTGTGGTAAGTGATTACAATGATGTTTGAAGTGGTTTATGTGAAAGGGGACCATCAGTGATTTTTAAAAGTATGAATTCTAAACTAAATAACCCTTATAATGGATGGGTTATTACTTGAGTTTAGGAGTGAGATTTAATTACTTGAATGAGTATTTTGAGATGATTATGTATGAAAGTAATGAAAAATGAAATTATTAAAATTTCAGTGATGACAGCTGAGAGACAAAGTGGAAATTTTGGAAGAAAACTAAAGGAGAACAAGTATATATTATGAAATTGTTGAATTTGAGAAGGGTCATTTGTGATCCAATTGTGATAGGTATAATGGACTAATTTGAAATAATGTTCAACATAGAAGTTGTAGATCATAAAAGTATTTATTAATAGAAGAAAAATCACTTAATTCTGATGTCATATGAGGAAGATATGACTAATACACCAAAACTATTCCAAATGACTAAAAAATAACAAGATGAACAAATGGGGTTACTTTATCGAAAATTGTGTCATGTTTGTGGGCTTAGTTTGAAAATGTTTTTAACTAAAAAGTTGTATCCCATGATATGAACTTTCCAATGCCTCATATATAAAATTTAGGATAAAATTACTAATCCTCTATGCAATAGAATTTCCTTGTCGCGACAAGGCTCCAAAAAATCAACTTTTGGGCATACAGCAAGTCCTTGCCATAGTAAGACTTTTGCTTGTAGTGGCAAGGAATTTCTCTACCATGGCAAGGCCATTTTCTACCAAGTCATGACTTCAGAAATTGATATTTTGGCCTGTCCAGCAAGTTCTCTCCACGATAAGGCTTTTCCCTGCCACGACAAGGGTCTTGTGGCACACCAGAGTATAGAAAAATCTAACCTTTTAAAGCCTTGGCCTATTCCATTTTTCTTATTCAGTTCCAATTTCTTTCTACCCTAGACCCCAAACCCATGCCCTAGCTTTGTCCAACCCAAAGTCATGCCTTTTAGCTTGGAAAATCCCTTATTTAAGTGGAGAATCATGCAAGCATGCCCCTAAGCGCGAGTTTTAAGATTTTGAATGGTAGAAAAAGGAGGCAATCCCGATTTCCTCCAAGTGTAGTGAGCTAATGGGAGTGTTGGACTTGGATTCTCATTCATGGATGGAAGACACACCAAGATTCCATGGTAAGTCGATTCTATTAACCAAAAATGGTAATGTATTTTAACTAGGATTTTGTATGAATTATAAACAGTGATTTTTGGGCAAAAATTTATAAGGATTAATGTACAAAACTATGGGAAAAATATTGACCTCATTGGTTATAATGATTTGGGGCTTGATTGGCATGAAAAATCATGAGTTGTGTGTTACTAGGTTTTCTTACATTCTATGAATAGTAATTTTTGGGGGAATTAGATATGGATTAATGTGAGAGTCATGAGGAAGATAATTAATTAGTAATTGGAGTATTTTTGACATGTTTTAGACATGAGGAAACCGAATTATGTTGTGATCCATGAAGAAAATAGTAACCTAATTGAATAATAATTTGGGAATTTCATATATAATGACAATACGCAATGGTTGGAATGGATTAAGAACTTAATTAACTTTGTATTATGGTGAATTCAATGTTAATTGAGTTGTAAAGTGATTGTGTATAACTGGGAATGAAATTTAGAGGTTGTGTCCTAATGAAAATTTTAAGTTAAGCCATATATGTTATATGTTTGACGAATTGCTTCAATAAGAAACAAAGAGGGCTTGAATTTGTGATATATATTATATATGTAGAGCTAATTGAACTTGGATTTGGAATCAATGAATTTAAAGAATTGTTCTAGTGTAGTGCTATGATTCTGCACTAATGTAAGCAGGCTCTTCTTTTGGCTATATGAAATATTTCATTTGTTTAATCGGGCATTTGTGTTTTGGCTGGGGATAGTGCATAACCCATAATTCTTTATTTCTAATATTTATCTGGGTTAGGAGTATATGAATGTTTGGGATAATGTATATCCCTTGGTTTGGAATACTTAATGTTTTGTTTATTGGAAGGTTATTTGATTGTTGAGGAATAGTAAGAATGATTTGTAAAAATGATATTATGACTTGTAGAAATTGATAAAGTTGAATATGTATGTGTGCAGTATATCAACATGATTGAGTACAATCATTTGAGATTGAATTGATAATTTAAATGAGAGTCTCATGAGTATTAAGCATGATAGTATGGTCATGAAATTTATATGTTGGTTTTGAGCAGGCTATTTTTATTTATCATTATTTTTGAATCATGCTTGCTTACTGAGTTGCCCAGACTCACACCTTCTTAGTTATATTTTTAGCTAATAGGTCAAGTAAGGGAGACCAAAGATAATGATCATTATTATTTTTTACAGAAAATGTGTGTGTGGTACTATAATGTGAAATTGGAAGGTTGTGTGTAATTGCATAATTGCATTTAAGAGTCCAACGTGATGTATAATTACAATTCAATTAGGTTTCTATAATTTTAGTGGAAATATTTCAATTAATGTATGATCAAATGTATGACATGTCATAAATAGGTATATTTGATGTTGTATTAGAATGATATGATCCTAATTTTGTATACCGCCATCATGATTCGGGCCAATCTTGGGCTGTGGGAATGTGGGTATGTGTATTTTAGAAATTATTTTATTAATTTATTTGAAGTCAATGTATGATATGGAGTAGGGTATGATTGTACAAGTTTGAATGGATGAAATTTAGAAGAGGCTCTGCCATATTTTGGGCAAAGCACCCCACCCTAAAAATGGATAAATCTTAGTGAATTTATGTGAAAAAATGTAGCGTTGCACCTCCAAAGGTGGGGCATGACACTTCCCATGCTTGAACAGTGGATTTGCGGAAGATAAGCAATGATTTTGCCCAAATTTTGTAGCTTATTAGTAATAATCTTGGGGAAAATTGATTAAGGCGTGAATTAGATTAATTTTGAAAATGATTGGACATAAAACATGATGATTGAGGTCGGTTAGGGTTTTGTAAATATTGGTAATCGGGAAAAAATATGATATGGATCTAACTGCTATGGGAAAAAGCTTAATTAGTTAATTGTAATGTTTTTGGGATGATTTAAACATGAGAAATCATAACTTACAAAGTATTAGTATATGTTTATTGAAATACTTCAATGAAGAACTATTCTGGGTGTGACCTTGGAATGGCATTGAATTAGGATATACTTAGAGTTTAATTGGTATGTTATAAAGGTTAACTAGATGTTGAGTATGTTGACTTTTGATTATATATTGATGAGTATGCAATTATGCATTTGGAAAGTAAATCAATTATAGTATCTAATTCATTGGTTTGAAATGAATCAGTTCGAGCTATGTTTGTAAATGATTGGAAATGTTGCTCTATATAGGGTCATCTGAGAAGTATGAAAATTCATGGAGCTTGAGAAACGTGTAGTAATGCGTGAGTAGGTAAGTAGGCCCCTTTTGTTTAGTTGAATGCATGGAGATTTGCCCCTTTGTTTGAATCCAGGCTTGTATGTTCGATTGGGGATAATGACTATCCCATATTTGTATAAGATATGTGGTTTGGTTTGTTAATGATAGTGGGTATCCCTTAGATTGGAATAATTTGTGTTTTGGTTACAACATGGATGCCTAATATGAGGGATAAAGAATATCCCTTTGTTGTATGCTTAATTTGAAGATTGATACAATATGAGATTGATTGGTTGGATTGGAATAATCTATTGGGTCCCATAAGCTTGGCTTAACCCAAGAGGGGAGGGGTGAATTAGGTTTATAAAAATTTCTTGCTTAACCCCTGTTTAATTACTTTCCCTCCTTTTTATGCTTATGTGCAAGTTATAATGAAATAAGTAGTAAAGCAGTTAAATACAAGAAAGTAAAGCAATCACACATGAATAGCACACAATAATTTTTATAGTGGTTCGAGCAATCTTCCCTACTCCACTCTTCCAAGAACACTCCTCTTTGTGCCTTGGGTTTCACTATCTCTCTATAATGGAATTACACAAGTGCTCCTCACACTCTTCTAGATTCCAGCTCTAGGAGACATAAACTTAGCAATTGATTATGAGAACAATCTCTCTAATAATCGACTTGCTATTCTTGATTCCAGCTTGAGGGGGTATAAACTTAACAATTGATTATGATAACAAGCTCTCCAACAATTGACATGCTCTTCTTGATTGATTTCTAATAACTCAAGATATACACAAATGAAAGAAAGAGAGGACTACACTTTGAATGTGCTTGTTGTTGAGCGTTGGGAAGAAGTGATTTGAGTAGCTCTTTTCAGTGCTAAGAATCTCCCCTTTGTGTTATAGAAGAAGGCCTTGAATGAATATGTGAAATTGAAAGCTCTTGTGTGAGTATTAAGAGGGTTTTAGCTCTTGGCCTTGGGTTTCTTGAGAATGAAAAGATTAAAGCTCAAAAGGATCTTCAAAATGAATACCACAACGTCTCAAAAACGTCCCAACATTTCCCCTTAAATAGATCTTTCAAAATCATGGCCATTGGAGTTGATTTGATGGAGCAACATTCAAATTTCTGACCGTTGGGGGTCAACAGGTGGTATGGCAGGCGCCTAGGCCAAGCGGCTATGCACTAGGCAATATGGTAGGTGGCTGGGCCATGCGGCTATGGTCGATTTTTGGCTTTTCTTCTAAGTGCACATTGCTGCCTCCTAGCAGGCGGTAAGGTAGGCAGCTGCCATACCGGCTGTTGTCCCAGGCAGTAGGCATAGGCGATTGGGGAAATGCCAGGCGATTTGCATTTTTCGACTTTGCTTCTTGAATCATCCGATTGTTCATTGGTAGGCAATATGCTAGGTGGCGGCGCTACAACCGTCCTCCACTTGTATTTTTGCATTCTATCACTTTTTGAAACTTTGACATTTTTCATTACAAATTAAAATTCATTTGTGCACATATAATTTGCATAAGTTTAGAAACATGGATATAAATTTTGAATCATGTTTTTGTATCTAGAAAAACTCTTTCAAGCTTACATTCTTTGGAATATAAAAATGATATTTCTTTGAGGCACATAATTTTATCTTAATAATTATAAATATGATCCAATGTAACACAATATGATAAGCCAAGTTAATTGCAATATGGATCATAGTGATTTTCTTCATTTTTTGATAACTTGCAAATATGCTTGTATAGTGATTACTCAATTAAAATACATACTCTTTAAGCATACTTGACTATATTTCAAGCTTTCTAAATTGTCAACATCATTAGCATATATCAAGTCTAAAACAAGTTTTATTGTTATCAAAATCATGAACATAATCCTAACAATCTCCCCCTTTTTGATGATGACAAAAGTTAATGACTTGAGTTGTTTTGAAGAATATGCTAATGATCCATTTGCAATTGCAAACTCCCCCTATTTAATTGAAATATGTAGTCCTATGGAGTTTGACATTTTATCATAAAAAAGGTCATGATATATATGATGTTACTACTCTTTGGATATAATTTATGACAAGCTTCCTTTCTTCCAAACAAGTCTTTCTATATTTTCTCCCTCTTTTTGTCAATAATAAAAAGAAATTTCAATAGGAGAGAATGTCTTTAACTAGGGAAACATTCAAACATTAGATAAACCTTCATTGAAAGCTGATTATTAGGAGGAAAATTATCAAGGTAATGCATAAACATATAAGGCTTCTATAATGATCTCAAGCATTCCCAATTCTCTTCTAATGGTGTAAAAAGTTTTTGGTGATAATGGTTTTGTAAAATTGTCTACAAGCTGAGCATTGGTAGGCACATACTCTAAACAAATATCATGCTTTTTAACATGATCTCTTTTGAACTGATGCCTAATTTCAATATGTTTTGTGCGAGAGTGTAAAATAGGATTTTTTGTTAAACATATAGCACTTGTATTATCACACCTAGTAGGAATATTCCTATAATGCAAACCATAATCCATAAGTTATTGTTTCATCCAAAGCAATTATGCACAACAACTTCTATCTACTATATACTCAGCTTCTGCAGTAGAGAGAGCATCACTAGTTTGCTTTCTAGAAAACTATGAAACTAAACTGTTTCCTAGAAATTGACATGTTCCATTGGTACTTCTCATGTCAACTTTGTATCCTCTAAATTCACCATCTGAATATCCAATTAATTCAAAACCAAATCCTCTTGGATAATATAGGCTTAGACTCGGTGTTTCAACTAGTTACTAAAAAATTCATTTTATTGCAGCTAGGTGTGACTCTCTTGGGCTAGATAGAAATCTAGTACATAAACATATGCTAAATAAGATATCAGGCCTAGATGAGGTTAAGTATAGCAAGGAACCGATCATACTTTGATATAATTTTTTATTAACAAGTTTACCCTTTTCATCTTTATCCAATCTTGTTGAAGTGCTCATTGGAGTATTTGTAGCTTTTACTTCTTTCATCTTGAACTTCTTGAGCATGTCTCTTGTATACTTGGATTAACAAATGTAGTTTCCATCATCTTTTTATTTGATTTACAATCCAAGAAAATAGTTTAGCTCACCCACCATGCTCATTTCAAATTCTGCCTGCATAATTCTAGAAAAATCTTGGCAAAGAACTTCATTAATAGCACCGAAAATAATGTCATCTACATAAATTTGCACTATCAGGATATCCATGCCAATATTCTTAATGAATAATGTAGTATCAATTTTTCTTCTTTTGAACTAATGATCATCAAGAAACTTACTTAATCTTTCATACCTCTTGGAGCTTACCTTAGTCCATATAGTTCTTTAGTAAGTTTATACACATGGTTTGGTTGATCATTAAATTCAAAACCGGGAGGTTGCTCTACATATACCTCCTCATTTAGATATCCATTAAGAAATGCACTTTTCACATCTATTTGAAATATCTTAAGATTTTTACAAGACACAAATGCAAGTAACATCTTTTTGGCTTCTAATCTTGCTACAAGGGCATAATATTCCTCAAAGTCAATTCCTCTTCTTGGGGATCCCCTTAGCAACTAATCTTGCCTTGTTTTTTCAACAACAAGTCCACTTTCATCTAATTTGTTTTTAAAAACCCATTTAGTGTAAATTACTTTCACATGCTTGGGTCTTGGAACTAATTCCCAAAATTTGTTTCTTTTAAACTATTTAGCTCTTCTTGCATTGCAATTATCCAATTTTCATCATCAAGAGCTTGATTAGTGAAGTATGTTTTATGTTTGAAACAACAGCAAAGTGTCCACAAATGTTTTGCATGGATTTTCTTGTCCTAACTCCATCATGTATGTCACCTATGACTTGATCTCATGGATGGGTAGATATTGATTTTAAATTAGTGGGGTGTTGGTAAGGAACATTACCTTCACTTACCTTTTTTCAGCTTCTAAATTTTGATTATCATTTTGCATTGAAGTTCCTTCTCATCCTTGCTTTTCCAGTTATAGCCTTTTCATCCTTTTTATAACTTCATCTACATCACTATCAGTCTCCTTTCCTAGGGTTAATCTAGTCTCATCAAAAATTAAATGCAAAGATTCTTCTATAATTTGAGTTTTCTTATTGAAAGCTCTAAAAGCTCTGCTATTAGAAGAGTAGCTAAGAAATGTAGCCTCATCGCTCTTTGGATCTAACTTTCCAAGATTGTCCTTACGATTGATTAGTATATAACAAAAACACCCAAAGGAATAAAAATATGAAATGTTTGGTTTTCTTCCGTTCCAATACTCATAAGAAGTTTTTTGCAGAATTGCTCTAATGGTAATGCTATTTAGTACATAGCATGTTGTGTTAACTATGTCTCCCCAAAATCTCTCAGACAATTTGCTCTCATTTAACATAGTTCTTGTCATTTCTTGTGTTATCCTATTCTTTCTTTCTACTACTCCATTTTGTTGTGGAGTTCTAGTAGATTAGAAGCTATGGTGAATTCCTTTTTTCACAATAATCAATAAACTTTCTATGGTGTTGAAATTTGGAATTCTTTTTTTGCATTATAGTAAAGTGAAGAATTGAGGTAATACACAGTGTTTTATAAAGAAATTATTATGGAAGACTGAATGGAGTTATATGAACCCAAGTAATGATTTTGAGTAAAGTCATGTATATGACTAGAATGGCCAATGTAGCATGATTATTATGTATAATGTGATGTGTATGAGATATTGAATCAAAATTTTGAGATAATTTTGGAACTTTGAACTATGAAGTGGAAGGTTATGTGAAAAGAACTCAATTGGTGAATTGGAGTAAAAGCATGTATTTGAGCTATACAGAGAACCTAAACTAGTCATTATGTGTATTGTAATGTGTGTAAAATATTAGTTTGAGTTTTGGAAGTAACTTAGAATGAAACTGACATATGAAGTTACTTATGACAGAAAATTCAGTTAAAATGATCTCAATAGGTGATTTTTGATAATTGACCTCAAATGAGATAGAAAATAGTATAAAAATATTTTTTTTTCATGTATGTGATTTGTGGGGAATCTTGTTTTAAGATTTAGATGCATTTTAGAATAAAAATGGCATGTGAAGTCATTATAGCAGAAAAATTCAGAGAAATTTGGTTAAAAATAACTAAATGAGTGATTTTTGGAAATTAACTTCAATCAAAGTGGTAAATAGCATAAACAAGTCTTATTTCATGTATGTAATGTGTGAGAAGTGATTATTGAGAGATTTGAAGTATTTTATATAAAATGGGGCTATGGTGATTTTTCGTAAGAGTAAAAGCTAAATTTAGAAAAAGGGTTTATTGTGATTGAATTTGGACATAGATAATGGAATAATTTGCAAATGTGTTCAATATGAAAGTTGGGTCATAAACGTTTCCATACAATGAATGAAAATTTACTCAATTCCAACATCATATAAGAAAGCTATGATTAATATACCAAAGCTATTCTAAATGAATGAAAAATAACAAAATGAATGTGATGGGTCAACTTCATGGAAACTTTTGACATGTTTGTAGGTTTATTTAGAAATAGTTGTTAACATAAAAATTGTATCACTAGAAGTTATTTTTCCAATGCCTCAAAAATTAGGTTATTTGGACATCGTATGTGAAAGTTATGATAAAATTAATGTTAATATGTTGGACAGAAAATAGCTTGCCGCGGCAAGCCCCCAAAAAATGTTTTTTTTGGCATCCAGTGAGAGCTTGCCATGCAAGGTCATTTTTTTGCCATGCTAAGCTTATTTTCTACCTCAACAAGGCCTTAAAAAATCAAGTTTTTGGCCATCTAGCAAGACCTTGCCGCGGCAAGACTTTTCCCTGTCGCGGCAAGGGTTCGATGACGTGCCAGAGTACCCAAAAACATTGATTTTTTATAGCTTGAAACCCATTCATTTTTCATTTTTCCATTATTTTCTTCTTCCCTAATGCCTTTCTCATGTCCCTAAAATCTGTTTAATTAATGTTCTTGCTTGATTAGTTAGGAAACAACTTGATTTAGATTGTTAATCAAGTTGACATGTTTCTCAACTTGGGTTTCAATTTTTACACATGAGCAGAGAAGGAAAATCCAATTTTCTTCAGATGGAATATGCCAATGAGAGCTTTCAGTTTAGATTCTTGTTCATGAAAGGAAGACAAGCTTGAATATCATGGTAAGTCACTTTTCCTCATTTGAATTTCTAAATTTTGCATTGCTAGGGTTTTGAGGAATTTATGAACGATGGATTTTGGTGAAAAATGATGAATTTGATATGGAAATCATGGGAGAAATGGTTGTATGGGTTGATTATAGTGATTTGGACATAATAATCCATGGATTTGGCTTGCTTGAGTTTCTACCCAATCTATGAACAGTGATTTTTGCTCAATTTGGTAGTTTATAAGTAATTATTATTGGGAAAAATGATTAAGACATGAATTAAATTATTTAGGCATTTGTTTGAGTTATTTAGGAATGAAAAATCTAATTTTTGGACAAAAACCCAAATTGGGTTAAAAAGGATTTTGACTTTAAAATGATTGAGTGACAAAATGGGCGAGTTGAGGACTTAACTAACTGGTTTATTTTGATCAGTGAGGTTAATGGCACGATAATTATACTGCATAAAGATTTGCATTTGATATAGTTAAATATGGAAATTAATTAAGATTCTCTATTGAGATATGGGTTTATCCATAAATCATATTCATTGGTTTGGAAGAAATTAGTTCGAGATATATTTGTAATGAATGAGATTTTACCCGGTACAGGATGATGTGAGAAGGATGGAAAGGCATGGAATTGAAGGAATGCTTGGAAGCTAATAACCTGAGGTAAGTAGGCGCCCATCCTTGATTGATTATATTGTATATTTGAGGATAAAAATTCCATTTGATTGTATCCGGTCATGGTTGTTTTGGTTGGGGATTGTGAATGTCCCATATGTGTTAAAGGTTGGTGCATTTAATTTGTTGGGATAGTGGGTATCCCTTAGTTTGGATTATTGATGTTCGTCGTATGATTATTAGCTGATTGTATTAAATAGATTTCCATTGATGTATAATAGATGGAATGGCATGTCATATTAATATTGTAGATGAATTGTATATTAGTTATTTGGGTTTACTGCCATCATGATTCTACCGAGATCTTGGGTTGTGGGAATGTCAGTAAATGTGTGTTTTAGAATATATATTATGGCTATATTAATTTTGATAAATAATTATATAGGTTGAACCCTAATAATTTAGGGGACATGCTGTCCATTTTTCTGTAAAGACTAGTCGAGTTCCATAATGGGACTCAAGCACCCCACTCTAAAAGTGGGCAAATCGAGGTAAAATACTATACAAAGTAATAAGTTGCACCTCGGAAGGTGGGGTGTGACAATTGAGTTGGACCAACAAGTACAAGAAGCCTTGCAGGGAAACACTATGTATATGTCATCATGAATTACTATAGTAGATTCACCTGGGTAATGTTTCTAGCCTCTAAAGATGAAGCTTTTTCAATTCTTTGAAGTATTCACCAAGCATGTGCAAAATAAACAAAGCTCTCATATTATTGCCATAAGAAGTGATCATGGTGGAGAATTTGAAAAACATAAGTTCACAAATCTCTGTGAAAGCAATGGAATTCATTAAACTTTTTCTCCACCAAGAACACCCCAGCAAAAAGGAGTAGCTAAGAGGAAAAATAGATCCTTTTAAGAGATGATAAGGACTATGTTTAGTAAATACAATCTACCTCAATATTTTTGGGCTGAAGCAATAAACACCGCATGCTATATTATCAACAGAATCTTCACTAGGCCCTTATCAACAAAACTCCATTTGAATTATTATGACAAGAAACCAAATATTTTTGATTTTCATACTTTGGTTGCAAATGCTTAATTCTTAACAATGGCAAGGAAAACCTTAAGAAATTTGATAGCAGATTTGATGAAGGAATATTCCATGGCAATTTTATTGTTAGCACGTCATTTAGAGTATACAATTTAAGACTTAAGATTGTAAAAGAATCTATTTATGTTAAATTTGATAAACATACTAACTCAATGAAAAGAACTAGTGATTTTGATGATGAGACAAAAAACCTTACAACAAATTTGGAGAAACTAAAGTTACAAGATCAACAAGGAGAAGCTCCACAACCAGGGACATTAATGGATTATTAAGTCTAACCCCTTAACTAAGCTTGATTTTGATAATGAATGAGATTAAACAACTTAGTTTCGATGATGAACAAATAAATAAGTGAAGAATTAAGGTACTAATAAATTACTTTCCAAGTGTTATGGTATTAGATATCAAACAAATTAAGGAAAGTAAATAAAAGTGTTAACTATAAAATCATTACAGTAACCCTTCAAAGAAAGATATACAAAGGAATGCTCAAATAAAAGGATGTTCAAAAGTCACTAAGAAGTAATTCAGACCTTGCTTAGAGGCTTGACATGAAAAGAATAGAAGTTAAGAAGAAATCAAAAGTTAATTAGAAGTTATGCAGAATCACTTAGAAGCTACTAGACGTAACTCAGAACCAGACTAGAAGCATTACAAAACTAACTCAAAATCAGTATGTAATGATTTCGAACATCAGAAGAAAAACAAAAGAAGCAAAGAAGCAAGTTGGAAATCAAACAGAAAAAGTATATGTATTCAGAAGATCCTCAAAAAAGCCTTTGGTTACACAGAACTAATCCAGAAGAAACTTCAACCACACAAAAGCTATCCAGAATTATAATAAGCCATGCAAAATCAATCCAGAAGCAATGTAGAAGTACCATCGAAAACACAAAAGCAATGTGGAAGCACTGTCCCATCACACAGAAGCAACCCAGAATTAAAATAAGCTATTCAAAACCACACTAGAAGATTTTTTTGGATTGGCAGAAGTAATGTAGAAGCATCATCAAGAGTACAGAAGTAATGCAAAATATTATCGCACTACATGGAAGCAAAACAGCATTACATAAAAGCAATACAAAATCATGATATCCTACATAAAAGTAATGCAAAACCTATCATGCTACACAGAAGTAGTACAAAAATCATAACATACTATGCAGAATCAAGTTAGAAGTATTATTAGAGGCATGTTTAAGTCAACATGATTCAATGAAGTTATACAAAAAGTAAAGTCTAAACTTCATAGGCAAATTAGACGCAACTTAGAAGTTCTTCAGAAGTCTAAATTTTGACCGTTGAATGATAAGATAGTGAACAGAAACTCTAAAAACATACCATAAAACTTTTGAAAAAATCACTTCAGAAATTCTATTTAGGTATGAATCAAAACACAAAAGTTCTAAGCACTCTACTCCAAATTTTTGAACCCCGATAATATGCAAAAGTCATTACCAAACCTTGCCTAACTAATTTGAAAACAATACCAAGGATTGCAATGGCTAAAATTTTCAAATCCTATGTGTAGAGGTTTAACACAACACGTATAAATAACAAAGATTACACTAAAAATCATCTTTGATTCAG
This sequence comes from Pouteria campechiana, assembly GCA_036873735.1. Lineage (NCBI taxonomy): Eukaryota > Viridiplantae > Streptophyta > Magnoliopsida > Ericales > Sapotaceae > Pouteria > Pouteria campechiana. The sequence continues at coordinate 13,718 of JAYJMB010022899.1, read as the reverse complement.
GAAAGAGCATTCACACCTTTTCATTATTCAACACTAGCTGCTACTATACTGCCAAAGCATTTAGAATCTTCAAAGTCAAATTTACAACAACATCAAAAGTGAGTTTGAATCTAATCTCATTACTTACCGTGTTCTTTCAATTAAGGTTCGATTTTCGTACATGTTTGTCTAAGTAATAGGCATTATTTTTGTACATTCCATTTAAAAAACCAAGAGTTAGTTTGTAAGCTTTGTGAAACCAATAGTTTGTAAACTTTTTGGTTAGCTTTGAAAAAATAGTAAGTTAGTTGGTAAGCTTGGAAACCAACATGTATAAGTTAGTTTGCAAGCTTGAAAATCAACATGTAAAAGTTTCTGGTGAACTTTGAAAACTAGTAAGTTGTTGGTGAACTTGCAAAACCAACAAGTGTTATAGTGGAACCTGAGTTCGGTAAAAGAGACTGACTCAGAGAAGTGGAGTAGGAATCTGGGAAGGACCAAACCATTATAAAATTCTATGTGTATTGGTGTAAGCTATTCTTTATTTTATTTCAAGCACATCTCTTAAGTTATTAGCCAAAATTTTTAAAAGCTCAATTCACTCCCCCTCTTGAGCAGGCTTCACTAATTAATTTTCAGTTATAGTTAACTTGTGAAGAGATTCAAATGGCTAGTATGTTCCACAACACATCTGCTGAAGGGCAATCCACTTCCAAACCTCCACTTTTTGATGGAACCAATTATGGATATTGGAAGATGAGAATGCAAAACTTTTTGACTACCACAGATTACCAATTGTGGCTTATAGTTTTGAATGGAAAAAAATGTTACAAACATAGAAATAAATATATACTAGAAAATATTCAAACAGTAGAACTTGATGCTAAAGCAAAGAATTGTCTCTACTATGCACTATCTTCATTTGAATTTAAAAAGAATTTTGCCTATGATTCAAACAAGAAAATTTGAGATAAACTTTAGGTAGCATATGAAGGTACAAGTCAAGTAAAAGAAACTAAAATCAATATTCTAGTGTAGGAATATGAAGCCTTCTTCATGAAAGATTCAGAAAACATCTCAGAAATGTTCGGAAGGTTTCAAAAAATCACAAATGGGCTGAAAATCTTGGGAGAGAAATATTAAAAAGCTAAGTTAATTAAGAAAATATTAAGATCTCTACTTAGATTTTGGATGCTTAAAGTGACTGCTATCAAGGAAGCAAAAAATTTGCATAAAATGATAGTGGAAGAACTCATGGGATCACTTATGACCCATGAAGTTTTAATGAAGCAAAAGATTCTAGATGAATTCAAAAGATTCTCATTTATACACTTTTGGTTGTAAATTTTTTATTCTTAATAATAGGAAAGAAAACCATGGCAAATTTGATAGTAAATTTGATGAAGGCATTTTCCATGGTTATTCCATTGTTAGCAAGGCATTTAAAGTCTACAATCTAAAAAATAAAATTGTAGAAGAATCCATTCATGTAAAATTTGATAAAAGTACTAACCCCTCTAGAAGGATAAGCGATTTTGATGATGAGACAGGAGAACTCATAACATTTATGGAAAAAATAAAAATACAAGATGAAGATAAAGATTCTTCATAATCAAAAACACAAGATGAAGAAGAACCAGATGATGGACCATCCACCAATGAGGTAAATAATGAAGGTAACAATTCCCTTCCAAAAGATTAAAGATTTATGCATGATCATCCTGAAAATGAAGTAATTTGTGATATTTATGACAAAGTGAGAACTAGATCTTCATATCATCAAATATGTAGTAATTTTGCTTTCATTTTTCAACTAGAACCAACTTACATAGATCAAGCTTTAGAGGATGAAAATTGGATTATAGCTATGCAAGAAGAATTGGATCAATTCAAATGTAACAATGTGTGGACACTTGTTCCAAGACCCAATCATCAATCTGTTATAGGAACCAAATGGGTTTTTAGGAACAAAGTAGATAAATTTGGTATATTAATAAGAAATAAAGCAAGATTAGTAATAAAAGGATACTATTAAGATAAAGGAATAGACTTTGAAGAATCATATGCTCTTATTACCAAAATTGAAGCTATTGGAATGTTACTAGCATTTGCACCTTTCATAAATTTTAAACTTTATCAAATGGATGTTAAAAGTGCATTTTTCTAAGCGGTTTGATAAATAACGAAGTTTATGTATAACAACCTCCTAGGTTTGAAGATCCTTATGATTCAAACCATGTCTTCAAACTCAAGAAAGCTCTTTATGCATTAAAACAAACTCCTAGAGCATGGTATGAGAGATTAAATAAATTCTTAATAGAAAAGGATTTACAAAAGGTAAAGTAGATATCAAACTCTTTATTAAGCATGACAAAACTGATATGCTAATTGTTCAAATTTATGTGGGTGATATTATATTTGGTGCAACTAATGACAAATTATGTCAAGACTTCTCTAAAGTAATGCAAGGAGAATTTGAGATGAGTTTAATGAGTGAAATGAACTTCTTTTTGGGACTTCAAGTAAAACAGATGAAGGAAGGAATCTTTATCCATCAAGCAAAATACACCAAAGAACTACTCAAGAAATTTTATTTGTAAGAAGGAAAGCCATTAGCCACACCAATGAGCACAACCATTAAAATGGATAAAGATGAAAAATGTAAATCTATCTATTAGAAATTATATAGAAGCATAATAGGATCTCTTTTATATTTAACTGCAAGTAGACCAGCTATAATATTTGATATACGCATGTGTGCATGATTTCAGTCAGATCCTAAAGAATCATATCTATTTGTTGTTAAAAGAATATTTAGATACCTTTTAGATACTCCAAATCTTAGACTATGGTATCCAAAAGGTTCAAACACTGAATTAATTGGGTACTCTGACTTAGATTTTGCTGGATACCAAGTAGACAAAAAAAATACCTTTGGAACATGTTAGTTTCTTAGAAGTATAATCATATTGTGGTTTTCTAAGAAACAAACATCTGTAGCTTTATCAACTACTGAAGCTGAATATGTAGCTGTAGGTAGTTGTTGTGCATAGATTTTATGGATGAAACAACAATTGAATGATTATGGGTTGAAATATATTGATACTCCTAGGTGATAATACTAGTGGAATAAATCTAATAAAGAATCCAGTATTAGATTCCAGAACTAAACACATAGAGTTTAGACATCACTTTATTAGAGACTATGTACAAAACCATGATATATGCTTAGAATATGTACCAACTGAAAATCAGTTAGCAAACATTTTTACAAAACCTCTTCTAAAAGATAGGTTCTATAAAATTAGAAGAGAACTTAGTGTAATTGATCCATGCACATTAAATACATGGTTGATTCTAATGCCTAAAAACATTCATAAATGCTAAATTAATTGATTTAGAAGTATATCAAAAATTCTAAAATAACACTCATGTAAGAAGTAATTCAGAATCTCTGGAACTCTCTTAAAATACTTTAGAAGTAACTCAAAAATTTTGTCAAAACACTTAGAGTTCATCAGCAATCACACAGAAGTTCTAAAATAATCTCAAAAATATTTTTACGTTACATAGAAGTTCTATGACGCTTCCTTAGAACTTCTGACCTATGGGTCTAATAGTTCTAGAGTTTTGCATGTCAAAACCACTCCTGCATACATAACTTAGAACTTCTAAGGTCCTAATATAGAAGTTTTCTTGAACTTCTATTCTGCACATAACATCCGCACCTCAAAATCACTTCTATGTAAACTCCTCAAAACTTCTGAGGTCATTAACTCAGAAGCTTTGTTTAAATTATGTCACACAGAACTCCTGATACACTACATCAGAAGTTCTATCCCCTTCAAAAACCCTAAAATTAGAACCTTTTGCATTCCTATTTCAAAATTCTAAGCTCCTTCTTCATAGAGAGATTCAAAATCTCTCCATCATCTACATTTTCCATTTACATTTTCCCTCCGTCAACCTGCTCCCATTTCGATTCATCCTAAAGATTTTTCATCCCCAGAATCTCTGAAAATTCCCTTAATTGAAACCCTAAGCTAAAAACTCTATCTATTACTACAATTGTCAAGGATGAAAAGGGTTAGTAAGTGAGCAGAGATGTCATCTTCAGATTTTGAAGAAAGGAGAAGAGAGATGACAGAAGAAGAAACTCCAAGGAAAATAACAAGAACATAACATTATGTTCTTAAAGTAATCTTTAATAGTAATTCTTCTGCTGATAGTAACTTTATTAAATATTTCAAAAGAAGAATGATTGTAAAAGGAACAGTCTTTGACATTGAGGCATTTGGAGAAAATGGACTAAATTTAAAGGTGATAAATTGGATTAGGTTTCAAGGATGGAAAAGTTATATGAGTTAGAAGGATAAATCTTATACTAGAATGATTCAAGCCCTAGTTGCCAACTTTCACTACAATACCAAGAAGTCATGGATTGGAAGGACTAAAATAGATCTATCTCTAGAGAATATAAGAAGTACATTCAATATTCCTGAGGTAGAACAACAAGAAATAGATTGCTCATCTAACAGAATAAGACTATTTTTAGATTTGGCTAAAGTACAAATTAAGGAGAATGTGACTTATCTATATGTCAGCCATCTAAATTTAGGTATTAAGAATGTTGATTTTCAATAACATATACCCCAAGGCAAAAGGTACTGATCAGATCTTTAAAAAGGAAGCTAAGATCTTTTGGGCGATGAAGCACAAGAAGAGGATAGATTTGGCTTAAATTATAGCTGATCAACTATACTTGGCGAAGACATCTACCAAGAATTATCTATTTTATGAGATGATTATGAGCAAATTCATGAGGACAGCTAATATTGATCTCTCTAGGGAAGATGGAGAAGATTACATGGCAAGAGAAGCAATCAATAAAGATACTTTGAAGAGAATTGGTTTCAAGTTGACTCCACAAGGATGGATCTCCCAAAAGCCAAGAAAAGAAAAATAATTGAAAAGAACAGAAACTAGAGAAGAAAGAAGAAACATGCAAGAAACTGTGGAAGAAGCAACAAGAGAAGAAACCATAGAAAGAAATGAGGGAGAGACAAAAATAGAGGACAGAGAAGAGAGTATAACAATAGTGCCCTCAAGACCTACTCTAACTCAACCTTAATCCTCCATTCCTCCACCTCAATGACTAACCTATTTAGTTCCACCAGCTCCACAAAACCTTGATTCTATTCTTTCAACCCACCAATTATCTATCCTCACAAGAATAACCAATCTTGAAACACAAAATTAAATCTCCTGGGAATCACTAGCTCACAAGCTAGATGCACTGAGTACTTAAATTGAAACTATCATGACCCATTCTCAAATCCAACATTCACCATCCTATCCACTTTCTCCACAACATCATTACAAATTCCTTTCACCCATTCAATTTCCTACACATTCATCATCTTCCATCTCACATACACACACTCTAGCTCCAAAAATTGTCTAGCCTCAGGCTGAACAATCTGAAGACATCATTCAACCCAACCCGCCCCCCGCCCCCCACCCACACACACAGCCTTCTTTAGTATTTTCAAAATTCATTCTAATTGAACCTTTACCCAATTATACAAAGGAGTATCTCTCAAATCCAAATAGAGCCATTGTTAAATATGTAAAGTATCCCACCAAAGTTCCACTTCCTATCTTTCATTTTCTTACACAATATACTGAGTGGACTTTACTTGATCTTGTTCGATCAAGAGAAATAATCCCCATGCGAATTGATGATATTCCACTAGAATGAAATACACCTTCAATTCATCCACAATGGAGGAAACCTTGAACTCCTCCAAAATCTCCTCTAAAACCAAAAGATGAAAACTGTGATATTCTTCTTCATGTCTATCATCCAATCAAACTCACATACTTTGAATTCACTGCTCAATCAAAAATAAATTTTGATATTGCAAGAATGTTTCTATCTCACAATCTTACCATTCACCCTTCTGCACTTCCATTTCCACAAATCACAGATCAGAATACTCTTTCTAGAATTATATTGATCCCTAATCCTCCTCTCACTCACATGGGTCATGAAATCAAAATTCCTCAATTAGCATCTTTTCAAGATGTATATACTAAAAAGCTTCTTCAGATGCTTCCAGCATCAAGGCCCCTTAGAACAATTTTTCCATCTCCCTCAGGACCTTTTAATAACATTTTCATAACTGAGGAAGAATCTCTATATTATTTAGAAGCAAATGTGCATGTTACTGTCAATCTTCCGCTTCCTTATACACAGCTTGCTGATCTATCACTTCTTTATGAAATTTTGGTGAACTATTCCAAACAAGCCCCCTTACCAAAACCAAAAACATCACCTACTCTAAAGACAGCTAGAAAGCCACCTCCAAAACCAAAGACAGCCCAAAAACCAAAAACCTCACCAACCCCACAACCAAAAGTATAAAAAAACCACCCTCTTTTCCTATACAACAAATTTTCCAGACCAAACCAAAGAGGAAACTAAGAATTCCACCTCCAAAAGAACACGAAAGGCTTCTCTTTCTCATATTACCATGACCCATCAAGAATACACATCAAGAATGAATGCCAACATAAAAGCTCTCTTAAAAGGGATTCTTGTACTCTTTCTTGAGTTACTAGATCCAACCTTTCGAGAGTGTATTGATTTCATCCTTGTCACTAACTATGGACCAACTACCTAAACTCATGAAACCCCAAGTGCAATCCCCAAAGATCTATTTTTCATTTCTCCTCTTCTTCTTCCTAAAATTAAGAAAGCTATTTCTAAACCCAAATCATCTCCCGTAAAATCCTCATCTTCCACAACAACAAATACTCCTTCAACACCCACTCTTACTCCTGATAACCCCAATTTCGTCCCTCTCACATACAACCAAAAACCAAGAAACGGACTACTATATTTAAAACTTACATCTTCTTTTTCTGACTATAGTCATTTCTTTTATGTTACTTCATTGTCATTTACTTATTTTACTGTATCTCAAACTGTAATGATGTATCTTTCTATTTTAATGTATTTCATTCACTTTTGCTGTTAATATAGTTGTGTAATATCATTTTGATGTACAAAGTTTATCATTTTTAATGCAATGTTTGACTTATTCTCTTTTACTGCTTTCTTTTTTATTATGATAAAACGGGGGAGAAAATAGGAGAATGTTAGACAAAAATAAGAGAACATTGGAGAAAAATAAGAATAAGAGAAGAGCAAAATAATTTATTTTAGAAGTGAAATAATTTTTTTTAAGTACATTCAAGGCACATACACTCAGGGGGAGCTTACCCATGCAAGAGGAGTCCCACTAAGAAGCATATTGTATACATTGTATACTCTGAAATCTTTTATGAAAGGTTTATCACTCAAATATTTTATCATCATCAAAAAAGGGGAGAATGTTAAGTCTAACCCCTTTATTAAGCTTAATTTTGATGATAAATGAGATTAAACAACTTGGTTTTGATGATGAACAAACAAATGAGTGAAGAATTAAGGTACTAATAAATTACTTTCTAAGTGTTATAGTATTAGATATCAAAACAGATTAAGGAAAGTAAACAAAAGTGTTAACTATAAAATCATTATAATTACCTTTCAAAGAAAGACATACAAAGGAATGCTCAAATAAAATGACATTCAAAAGTCACTAAGAAGAAATTAGAAGTTAATCAGAGGTTACGCAGAATCATTTAGAAGTACCAGACGTAACTCAGAACTAGACCAGAAATATTACAAAATTGACTTAGAATCAGTATGTAATGATGTCGAACATCAGAAGAAAAATAGAAGAAACATAGAAGCAAGTCAGAAATTAAAGAGAAAAAGTATATGTATTCAGATGATCCTAAAAAAAACTACAAAAGAACCTTTGGTTACACAAAACTAAGCCAAAAGAAACTTTGGCCACACAGAAGCTACCCAGAATTGTAATATGCCACGAAGAATCAATCCGAAAGCAACGCAGAAGCACTATTAAAAACATAGAAGCAACGCAAAAGCACTATCCTGTCCCACAAAAGCAACCCATAATTAAAATAAGCTATTCAAAACCATGTCAGAAGAATTTTTGGATTGACAGAAATAATGCTGAAGCATCATCAAGAGCATAGAAGTAATGCAGAACATTATCGCACTACTCAGAAGCAAAACAACATTGCACAAAAGCAATACAGAATCATGATATCCTACACTAAAGTAATGCAGAACCTATCACACTAAACAAAAGCAGTACAAAAATCATTATACAAAATCAAGTCAAAAGTATTATCAAAGGCATGTTTAAGTCAACATGATTTAATGAAGTTATACAAAAGTAAAGTCTAAACTTCATAGGTAAATCAGAGGTAACTTAGAAGTTCTTTGTAGCCTAAATTATGACCGTTGACTGATAAGACAATGAATAGAAACTCTAAAAACATACTTACTATAGAACTTCTAAAAAACCACTTAAGAAATTCTATTAAGGTATGAATCTAAACACAAAAGTTCTGAGCACTCTAGTCAGAATTTTTGAACCCCGACAATATGCAAAAATCATTACCAAACCCTACCTAAAATATTTGAAAACAATGCCAAGGGTTGCAATAGGTAAAATTTTCAAATTCTATATTTAGAGGATTAAGACGATACTTATAAATAACAGAGATTACACTAAAAATCATCTTTGATTCAAGAAAGAGTGTTCACACCTTTTCATCATTCAACTCCAGCTGCTACAACACTGCTAAAGCATTCAGAATCTTCAAAGTAAAATTTACATCAACTTCAAAAAGTAGTTTGAATTTGATCTCATTGCTTAATACAATTTTTGTACATGTTTGTCTAATTAAGAGGCATTATTTTTGTATTGTTGAATCCCATAGTATGGCTTAACCCAAGAGGAGAGGGTGAATTGGGTATATAAAAATTCATTGCATAATAACTATTTAACCATTTCTTTCTTTTTGTGCTTTTATGTGGTGTGAAGTAAAATGAATAATAAAATAGTAAAGTGCATGAAGGATAAAGCAAATAAACAAATACACACAAATAATATAATTTTTATAGTGGTTTAGAAACCCCCATTCCTACATCCACTCTTCCAAGAGTGCACACTCATTGTGCCTTGGGTTCCACTATATCCCATATAATAGAAATATAAAAGTGCTCTCAGCACTCTTCTAGATTCTAGCTCTAGGGGACATAAACAAGTGTTCCCAACACTCTTCTGGATTCCAACTCTAGGGGCCATAAACACAGTGTTTCCAACACTCTTCTAGTTTTCACAAGCTTACCAAGAACTCATTGGTTTCAAAGATCACTAGCAAACTTAATGTTTTTCCAAAGTTCACTAGCAACTCATTATAATGTGGTTTTTTCGAGCTTACCACATGCTCACTAGTTTTTTAGTTTAACCAAAAAATTAATACACATTTAAGCATAGGGGAAGATGAGATCTTTTACAGCTCTAGTAATACAAAAAGATCTTCTCAAAATGTAAACTCAATGGCTATATAGATATGCAGATTGAAGCTTATGAAAGATGAATGGCAGTTTAAGCTCTTGACCATGGGTGGAAGGATTTGCATAAGCTTAAACTCATTTGAAATATTTTCCTTCACCACCTTTGAATCATCCCACCTTTTCTTCTTAAATAGCCTCTTCATAATTTTAGCAGATGGAGAAGTTAGGTTCCAATGAATGCAAAAATGAGAGCAACAATGAATAAAGAAGACCGTTGAGATTTCTATCATTTGAGTACATGTCTTCTGATTTGTCTCGAGCTGCTGCATCTCCATTTTGTCAACGAGACGAAGATAAGTTATTGTTGAAATGTCTTTTCTTATTTTGACTTTACACAACTAGAAAACTTGTAGCAATACTTGTTACTAGAAATGGTGACTGAAATAAGTCTGCATGATGAAAGCACAAGTGCAGATGCTATTTAGATGTAAGTAACATAAATCAAATTTCCTCTAACAAGTTAAAGACTTTCTCTGTCTACATTTGTCTTCTATAAGTTATAAATGAATTCCTCTATGAGATTTGTCTGTAAGTCAATTCTTCGTAAGTGTGACTTTTCTGTTGTAAATAACAGATGAACTCTGGCCCCATAGACAAAGTCAAACTAATTGAATGACAAACTCTTTTTTGTCTGCTCAAACAAGATTTTTATGAGGATCATCTATATATTAATGGATATCTTTGATTTGTTTTGACCATATATAGATGGTCTGAGAAGACCTGACTTAAATTCATCTTCTTCTGATTCTTCATAGCATATAAGCTTTTGGCATCTTTTTCAAAAATCTTATCTGAGCCACTTATCTTTGGATATATATTGTTAAAGATTAAGACATGGGCTAGTTTCATATTTAGATCAAAGTGACTAGCAGGAAAATAGTTTTCATTCTCTCCTATTGAGACTCCTAGATCAGAAAACATGGCTGCTTTGATTTTAGGCCAATTACTTTCACTTCTTCCAACCTTTGGTAGATTGAAAACCTTCCTAAAATTTTTAGGGGACAAGTCTCTCTCAGTTTTTCCAATCCATTACTTTTGAGTGTTAAAATGGTAGTTGCTAACTAGTACTTGCATGAACCTTGGATAACATTTGTCCCTATATCCATGGAAATCTTCCCATCCATGGAATTGAATCTATCTTGTTACATTTGGATTCAAACCATTCCGTCTAAATGCTTAAAAGTCAAATATTCTTCCTTTTATCACCTTTTTATTCTCAAAACGAATGAGGAATCTATCGTACACCAATTCATTATTATTAAAGATTCTAGTGATGGAGAACTCACTGACTTGCTAATAGACTTCTTGGTTCTTGTCATTTTAATAGCAAGGGTTTTGGGTTAACTAGTTTTGGACTTAAGGATTTTAGTTTCCTTCATAAGAAAAGAAGTCATGGGGATTCTAGAAAATGGAGGGCCTTTTTCTAGAAATGGAAACAACATCTGAGTGATTCGTGGGAATGAAGGTGATTTTAAAATCAACAGGAATCAAAGTGTTTAGTCAAAAAAATAGTGTTTCAAAGTTTAAAAATAAGAGTTTCAAGCCATCTAAAATAAATCTATTGACAAAGCAATCTCAGAGTTTTAGAGGTTTTCTATAATTCAAATGTTTTGAACCTACTACAGTTGGTTGTGAAAGGCTTTAGAGTTCATTAGTGATAACTTTAGACCTTCTAAAATGAAGGCTCTGAACTTTTCTGCTAAATCTTCAAAGGTTCTGAAGTGAAGTTTCAGAAATGCTGAAGGTGTCTAAAGTTTCCAGAGTTTGAGATTTTGTTAGAAAGGAATACAGAACAACATTTAAATTTCTTATAGACTTTTAGAAAGAACCTTTAAAACTAGTTATCATAAGAAATGTAATGCCCCTCCTCCCTAGAGCATCACTAATGGTGAATTCAGAGAAAATTCCACCAAAGTCTCCCCTAATTTACCATCATTGTCTTATATATAATATGTTAAACCACAATAATTATATAACAAATACCCTCAAATATGCAAATATAATATGGCCACCTCTAGGCCGTACCATTTCCTGCACAAACTATATAACTATTGCATCCATAACAAACATCACCACAACACCCATAGACCAAGATCAATGGAAACTCAGTACCCTAGCTATCAAACCATGTAACCACATAATAATATGACATGCTGTGCAACCCAAATATTAATACATGTTTGATGTACATCCAGAAGTGTTAATAATTAAACATTATTATACATCTCAAAATAACTTAGTGTCTCTGGTGTGATCAATGTCTAGTACCGTCATGATACCCAACACCCTGTTGGGCTCCATTCTCTGGCCTATCAACTAAAAATTTCAATAAAAGGGGTGAGTCTGGGCAAAACTTAGTAAGCAGGTAAGCGAAAAAAACATGACTGTAAATAATGCAATAAACAGCGACAAATAGAGCAATAAACAATGATGCAAAATAGCAAAACAACTCATGCCATATGCAGGATTTCATAGTCAGTCAGTGGCCAAGTTCATTAAGATTTTAATGTTAATATGTTATTACTTATTTCATACACATACTCATAATGATATCATATACATAGTTAACCGGTCAGTACTGACTCGAATGTCGATACGTCATACTGCCCTTTTTATCTACTAATCCATATTATATGGCCACCTCCTAACTATTATACTACCCCACCATTATCTACACACTCCTCAGCCATCCACACACTCCTCCCTAGGAGGCACACAAATTAGAACACTACCTTTTCACTCTTTAGCGTGTCAGGTACATCCTGACACTCCTAGCAAGAAGCCTGTTAGGCCCACACAGCCATAGGCGCCCTGCCCTCCTTGCCTCACAAGCATACCAATTCTCCATGAACATGCCTATACAAGCTACTCAATCAATCATAGCAATCAGGTCATCTAGGTAATAATAACGCCCGGCCACGCTGGCTGCCCACATAGCCGCCCACTAGCGAACTAGGCCACTCCTCGCCACATGGAGGACACAGGTTGGCCCTACGGCAATCATAAAAAATATGTACAAACCACATTAGGCTCCACGCCAACTAGGTGCCAAAACCAGAATTTATCGGCACTCTTGGGGGCATAAAATACATATACACAAATTCTAAAATAAAATTATTATTTACTTATTTATAAATATCTTTTTGACCTAAAAATATTTTTATAGATTACACATAGTATTAAAATTGTATTACCAAATTTTTAGTTAAAAATAATTTAAATCAAGAAAATTAAAAATAAAATACAAAAATCAGAAATAAAAATTATATACAAAATTTTCCAACTCTGTTTCAACTTAAACATTTTTTTGTAATTTAAAAATAATACAATTGAATTTTTATAAAAACTTTAGGCTAAAATAACTTAATATGATGTAGCAAAAAATAAAATATAAAAATCAACAAATATTGGTAAAATGGGCAGCAGGCAAATTTTTGACTATTTATTTTCCTAATTTTTTTTGGACCATCAAACGATCAAATTGTCCTTTAAACATTTTCAGATTTCTTTTTCAACATCTGTAAAATAACCCCATATTTTTATATTTGCAAAATAAATTCATTTTATATAGTTTTAATCAAACTCAAGATGGATACTTAAATAGACAATTTCATGTAATACATATGTCCTGTTTCATTTCAATTTACTATCTATTTTTAATATTTTCTTAATACAATTCACGTATTACAAATTAAGAAATTAAACATGATTAAACCAAGTAAACAAAACCCAATTAAATCATAATGTGACTGTCATATTCTATTAAACATTCAGTGCCCAAAATCAGAAATTAAACTGACCAATTCAAGTTGAAATTAAAACACCTACTTACCTTAATTGACTTGTGATTTCTACTACAATTATCTATTGAAACACTCCTTTAATCACCCCTTAATCACACTATAAAATTTCAGCCCTACACATATAAAGCATTGCAATTAATTGTTGGCAGCAACCTCATTAAACCAAATAAATACCTTGCATTTACCCTGTTGTCCACCATAGTTGATTCATTTATTTCAATCTGCTTAGACCTCATTAATTGTTGTATTAATTACTTGATTAATTAAAGATTTCCTATAAGTAATTGAGCTTAATTACTTTGCAATTCCTTAATGAAATTTACTCAAACATTTGCTCAAATAGCTAATGGGTAACATGATCATAGTTACCTATTCATCACTTATACTTGTTGGATTTAATTTCTGATTACATCAAGCATGCCATAAGCTAA
>JAYJMB010022888.1:0-40346 GCA_036873735.1 Pouteria campechiana | reverse complement strand
GCTGATGCGCTTTGCTGCCAAATTTGTATATCTGGATAACAATTTGTATAGAAAAGGACACTCACACCCATACCTTCAGTGTGTCTCCAATAAACAAGGCCAAGAAATCCTGAAGATGATACATGAGGGAGAATACTCAAACCATATAGGCGCAAAGACCCTGGCCTTCAAGACAGTAAGACAAGGGTACTACTGGCCAACCATGGTAGTAGATTCAAAGGAATATGTCAAAAAATGCAAAAATTGCCAAAAGCAAGCAAGCATTCCCCGCCTTCCAGCAACAAAACTGTGCACCATTAGCACCCCCTAGCCCTTCTATCAGTGGGGGATGGGCATTCTGGGCCCATTCCCATCGGCAGTAGGAAGAAAGAAGTACATATTCATTGCCATTGATTACTTTACGAAGTGGGCAGAAGCCAAAGCCACAAGGTCCATCTCCACAAAACAAGCAATAGATTTCCTTATGGGAAACATCATGTGTAGATTTGGGGTCCCCGGAATACTTATCATCGATAATGGAACCCAATTCGGAAGCGAGCCATTCAAATCCTTCTACAGAACACATGGAATCCAGCAGAAATTTTCCTCAATAGCACATCCTTAGACGAATGGGCTGGAAGAAGCTATAAATGAGAACATCGTTACAGGCCTAAGGAAAAAAATAAAAGGCTCTGGAATTAGTTGGTACCAAGAGCTACTAAGAATAATGTGGGCCCTAAGGATGACACCTAAAAGACCCATGGGCGAAACTCCGTTCATGCTGACATACGGATCTGAGGCCGTAATACCCATAGAACTCAAAATACACTCCGCTAGAACAGGCAACTTCAACCTACAAACCAACAAAGAGGCGCTGGAAGCTAATTTGGACCTATTGGAAGAAACAAGGATCAATGCTCAAGCTAGGATCACAAGGCAATATACACAAGTCAAACAATACCATGACCAGAAGGTCAGACAAAGAATTTTCAAGGAAGGAGATCTAGTCCTTTGAGAAGCCTCGGTAAGCAACCCTGTCCATACAAAGGGAAAACTTGCACCTTCCTGGGAAGGACACTATAGAGTTAAAGAAGTAACAGAAAATGGGGCTTACTGACTGCAAAGGCTCAATAGAATAGACATCCCACGAACTTGGAATGTCGAATATCTAAGGAGGTACTATTAGTAGAAAATTATCAATAATACTTATTATATTCATTTTTATTATACGAAGAGGAATTTTTCTTTTATGCAAAATAATAAATCATAAAATTAGTTAAAAAAATTCATATATATTGGTAATTCAGAAAACGGTTTGATGGCCATCGGTTCCGCAGAAAAGGAACCAAAGAGAAAGAGGTTCCACAGAAATGGAACCAAAGAGAAAAAGCTTCCGCAGAGACGGAATCAAAGAAAAAGAGGTTCCGCAGAAACGGAACTGCCAAACCTCAAAAAAAGGTCCGACGGACATTAGTTCCGCAGAAATGGAACCAAAGAGAAAGAGGTTCCATAGAAACGGAACTGCCAAACCTCAGAAAAAGATTCCACAGCCATCGGTTCTAGATAAACGGAATCGAAGAGAAAGAGGTTCTGCAGAAACGGAACCACCAAACCTTAGAAAAAGGTTCCACAGCCATCGGTTTAGTAGAAACGGAACCAAAGAGAAAGAGGTTTCGCAAAAACGGAACCACCAAACCTCAGAAAAAGGTTCCACAGCCATCGGTTCTGCAGAAACAGAACCAAAGAAATAGAGGTTCCATAGAAACAGAATCGCCAAACCTCAGAAAAAGGTCCAATGGCCATCGGTTCTGCAGAAATGAAACCAAAGAGAAAGAGGTTCCGCAGAAACGTAACCGCCAAACCTCAGAAAAAGGTTCGACGGCTATCGATCCTGCGGAAATAGAATTGACGAGAAAGAGATTCCGCAGGATGGAACCTCTCAAACTTAGAAATGATCACACTTGAGAAAGATTTTGTATACAAAAATGTTGAGAAAAAAAGCTAAAATTGTATTTCACTTAGCCAAATGGCCAAAAAGGTTACATATCCTCCCCATATTGCAAAATATCATTTAAGTCAAGACCGGAGAATTTCCTAGCTACCTTCTTTTTATAGGATTCAAAAGACTACTTACAATAAACCACTACATGTTGAAGGAACAACTCTTGACACTCAGGTTACTCAACTAACTGTTCCAGCCGCTGTTGACGAACCTGAGAAAGAGTGGTAACATGTCTTTCCTTCAATGATGCAATCTCCCAATGCAAAGCTGCCTTTATACCTTCTCCCATTTGGTAGATTCGGTTTGAACGTGAGCGAGACACTTCACCTTAGACTCGGATACGAAAAATGCGCAATCACGATCAATCTGCAGTTGAGACAGAGCAGCCTCCGCCTGCCATAACCTCAACTCCGTAGCTGCACATTCTGCTCTTAGAAGATCTTTATTGGCCCGAAGAGCAGAAGCAGTCTCCTCCAAGTCTCGAAAGTGATTCTTTTCCTCTTCTAGATCCTCCTTCAAAGCTATAGATTCTGCGATCACTCGATCCCGATCATTCTTTAAGAACCGGTGCTCTCGACGCCAGTGATCCACTTCCTCTTCCGCCTCCTCCAAGCGCTCAGTCCAGATCTACAATTCATCATGAGTAGGGCCGAGCTGCTGCATGACAAGCCGCATCCAATCGATGAAGCTTTACCACTCAAGAGAATGGTGAATCACTCCCAAATACGACTCCTCGAGAAAATCCTCCCATGGCATGTCTAGGTACCAGGACCAGTCTGCAGAACCAGCTAACTTGGTGACGAAAGTAGTAGCCAGCCAAGGATTCTCTAACAGAGAAGTAATTGGCCCTGCCACCTTGGGAGCCACACTGATGGGTGTTGAAGGCTGAGAAGAAGTTTGACTTGCCAGAGCAGCCATCACTTGAGAAGAGGCATCACCAAGGTTGGAAATAAGACCACTAGTGCTAGAAGCCTCACCACGAAGATGCTGAGTGAGTGGAGCCAAGCTTGGATCGGCATATGGGCGCTTCATTGCACGAGTCAACCGGTCGGACGAAAACAAGCCTACACAAACAAAAAGAAGTCAAATACAGGTTTACCAAAAATATATATATATATATATAAATACATATATATATATATATGTATCTTACCTGCAAAAGAGGAAGAAGGCCTTGATCCTACAATTGCACCTGGAACCATTGATGCCGACGCAGAGGAAGCAGGCATAGTCGTAGCCGCCTTGGTTGGTGAAACTGGTTCCGGAACGACAGGAACTGCGTCAACTGTAATAGATGTGCTTGGAATAATCGGAACTGCTGCAGTAGAATTCAGCGACACAGGATCAATGGGATCCATCGGAACCATTGCCGCAGAGGTCAGGGATATAGGATCAATGGGATCCGCCGAAATAGATGAGGGAGCCAAAGACACAGATTCGATAAAAGCAGAAGCAGAAAAAGAATCGAAAGTACTTGTCAATACAGTACTATACACAAAGGGCACTATGGCCAAAGAAGGAGCAGAAAAGGATGCAGAAATAGGAACAGAAGCTGGATAATTTACTCCCCCTAGACTAACGTCAAAATGTGTACCAGAGCGGATGCACTCCTCCAACTCCGGCCGAACACAGAGAGTTGGAGGAGGGACGGTCTCGCTCAGAAGGAAGGGTTCTTTGGAGGAAGGACGGGAGGGACTACTCTTAGAGGACACGATGAAAGGACCCGCACTAGGAGAACTAACGACATTAAGCGGTTTTGGCCAGACCATGGGTCCCTTAGTCTCCTCTTCCGACTGCCTTCCAAACAGCTCTAAATCGGACGGGTCTACTTGTGCCTCCCCATGGGCTCTGAGAGAATTGCGGCCAGAAACAGAAGGAAAAGGAGCCGATGAGAGGGAAGAAGTATTCCCTCTTTGCTTCCGAGCAACGGCCCTAACCCTCTTTCTCCGAGACGGTTCCGTTTCTGCGGTGAAGGGAGCTGCAGAAACCTGCTCCCCCCGGGACCGACCACCACTAGACCAAGGAATGAGGTCATACTTGTGCTCTATGGTAAGCCTAAGGTTAGGGAACAGAGAGGGCAGAGAAGTCAAGGAAGGAATAGGTTCAGGAGCGACAACCTCCTGACCCGGGAAGCCGCACGGATAATCCGCTTGACAACAATGCTCAGCCAAAACTATGGCATCTATAGAAAGGGTACCAATAGTCATCAACTGATACCTAATGAGATACAAGATGAACCATTCCAAAGGAGAAAAGACACTAGAGGGATAGACCGGACTGGTCGTCCAAACGAAAGGAAAGGAAAGATCTCCACTAAACTTAACCTAGGCCCAATGACTCTTCCACTCATCACCAGGATCAGTGACGCGAGCAAAGAGCTTACGCCAAGGAGTACGAGGAAGAAGATAATAATAATAAGGAGAATGGGGATCTTTACTCAAGTTAAAAATGGAAGAAAACATTTCGAAAGAAAAAATAGATATCTCCTTAAGCTAATGAACCCAACGACAAAAAGACATAACATAATGCCAACTATTCAGGACTAATTGACCCAGAGAAATATTATAGCTACGGAGAAGGGAACAAACAAAATGGTGATGATCTAAACAAAAACTAGCCTTTAGCGAACCCAAGGAAACAGACACATAACCCTCCCGCAAATGCCACGGAAGGGCAGAAGAGTCTGGAAATTCCTAGCTCATGATGGAAGGAAGAGGATAAAGCTTAAAGGCCACCATAACATCCTTAGAAACTCTGGGAAAAGACTTTTTGATAGCCATTAAAGAAACAAAAAAGAGGTATAAGGCGAAGAATACAAAGGAGGAGAAAAATGATTACCCCGACGAAGAAGACAAAAATGACGTGCCTTCTCCTCGCAACAGCGTCTTAAATAAAAGCCCCTCACAAAACTACCTAGGGTTTCGTGGAAAACTGGAAAACGGACAGGCAAACTGAAAGAGGAACAGGCTGGTTTCTTGCAAAACTGGAAACCAGCCGTCGTTAAATCAAATCGCATTTATGGCTCCGCCACGTGGATAAGGAAGAGCAACCGGCATAAGGGCAGTAAGGATAATTACTTTCGAGATTCAAAAAATAATTTGAAATGCCTACCAAAGGATAAAAAATAAAAAGTATAGATCCAAACACTTCCGGATCCATTACCCCAGTTCCAGAACAGGTCCAAAAAATCCAAATTAAGAATCTCTAGCAGCAAGATCAATTTGAGAAGCGGATCCATATATTAGAAACGGACTCGCCAAGATCTTTTTAATTCAACCATTAGACAGATACATGGAAAGATGCGTGTTTTCGCAAAAAACTCGTGCATGAAACTCAAAAGAGAAGGCACTCCGTGCTCTCTCATGAGGGGGGGACTAGTGTTAGGGAACTCTAACACATTAGTTATCGAGCTGGCAACTCGCCATGTCAGACTACTATCTTTTTGGGATCTCTCCGAATCTCGCAAAATCTGAAGTTAGGATACGCATCTCCAAGGATCTCTCTCCTAAATAAACTTCTTAGTTCGACCTGCATACAGATCCGCAAGACTCCCGGCTATGCACCCTGCTCATCTATAAATACAAACCAGGTATGCATCCCTGGGACAGATCACTCGTTCTTATTCCATCCTCCCTCCAAAAGTCCCATTTACTAACTTGAGCGTCGGAGTGTTCACGCCGAGAACACCCCTACATCCTCTGATTAGTGTTCTGGTCTTACAGGAATCAAGGAGGAAAGATCTCAAAAGCTATGTCAGCATTCCGTTTGGGAACCACCTGAATAGGTACCAATGCTATCTGCAACTAACCTAACTGGACCCATTCCCAAATAGAAAAGTTAAGACTTAACTTTATCCATGTAGTTGTGCTTGGGAGCCACAAAGAGTAGCATGTGGTATATCAAAAGTTGTTGCTCAAGGCACATGACAGGGAATAGGGAGCTGTTTATAGAGCTGAAAATAAAATCTGGTGGAACAGTAACCTTTGGTGATAATGGTAAAGGTAGAGTAGTTGGGATCGGTACGGTCGGCCAACCACTATCTACTACAATTTTAGATGTACTTTTAGTAAAAGGATTGAAACACAATCTTCTTAGCATAAGTCAGTTTTATGACAAAGGCTACAAAGTTGTATTTGAATCTCAATTCTGTTCTATTTTAGATAAATCTCAATCAGTTATAGTATATGGTAGAAGACATGGGAATATATATTTGGTTGATTTTTTTGACATTCAAGCTAAGTGACTTGTTGTGAATGACAATGAACCCACGTTGTGGCATAGAAGGCTAGGACATGCTAACAAGAATTTGATTGAAAGATTATATAATAAGGATCTTATTGTTGGCTTACCAAAGCTCAAATTTCACAATCAGTTGTGTGATGCTTGCATAAAGGGTAAGTAAGTAAAAAAATCATTTAAGTCAATTAAGAAAGTATACACAACCAAACCCCTTTAGTTGCTACATATGGATTTAGTTGGACCAACCAGAACTAGAAGTCTTGAGAGAAATATTATACATATGTCATTATGGATGACAATAGTAAATTTACCTGGGTAATGTTTCTAGCATCTAAAGATGAAGATTTTTCATTTTTTGAAGTATTTACCAAACGTGTATAGAATAAACAAAGATCTCACATTATTGCCATAAGGAGTGATCATGGTGGAGAATTTGAAAATCATAGATTCACTAACTTCTATGAAAATAATGGAATTCTTTAAACTTTCTCTGCACAAAGAACACCCTAGCAAAATAGAGTAGCAGAAAAGAAAAACAAATCCTTGCAAGAGATGGTAAGGACAATGCTAAGTGAATATAGCCTGCCATAATATTTTTGGGTTGAAGCAATGAACATTGCATGTTATATTATTAACAAAATCTTTGCTTAATCTATACTCAATAAAACTCTATTTGAATTATACTATGGCAAGAAACCAAATATTACTTATTTCCATACTTTCGGTTGTAAATGCTTTATTCTTAACAATGGCAAAGAAAACCTTAAAAAATTTGATAGCAGATCCGATCAAGGAATATTTCTAGGTTATTCCATTGTTAGCAAGGCATTTAGAGCATACAACCTGAGACTTAAGATTGTAGAGGGATCCATCCATGTCAAATTTGATGAACACACTAACTCTATAAAAAGAAATAGTGATTTTGATGATGAGATAGATAATCTTCTAACAAGTGTGGAGAAACTGAGATTACAAGATAAATAAGTAAAAGCTCCGCTATTAGAGATAACAATGGATGAAGCTGAACTATCCACAACAGAGGTAAATGAGGAAGGTAACTCATCTCTTCCCAAAGATTAGAGGTTTATGCATGCTCATCCTGAAAACTAAATAATTGGTGATGTGTTTGATAAAGTTAGAACTAGATCATCCTATTAAAAAATATGTGATAATTTTGCTTTCATTTTTCAATTAGAACCAACTTACATAGACCAAGCATTAGAAGATAAAAACTGAATTTTAGCTATGCAAGAAGAATTAGATCAATTTAAAAGAAATGACATGTGGACTATTATTCCAAGACCAAACCATCAATCTATTATAGGGACAAAATGAGTATTTAGGAAAAAATTGGACGAATCAGGAATTATGGTGAGAAATAAGGCAAGATTAGTTGCAAAAGGGTATTGTCAAGAAGAAGATATTGACTTTGAAGAGTCATACACCCCTGTTGCAAGGATTAAGCCATTAGAATGCTTCTTGCATTTGCATCATATATGGATTTCAAACTATATCAAATGGATGTAAGGAGTGCATTCTCGAAATGGTTTCATTAATGAAGAGGTATATGTGGAACAACCCCCTAGGGTTAAGACCCCCATTATACAAATCATGTATTCAAACCCAAGAAAGCCCTCTATGGTTTGAGACAGGCTCTTAGGGCTTGGTATGAAAGGCTAAGCAAATTTCTGATTGAAAAAGGTTTTTTAAGGGGCAAAGTGGATACTACTCTCTTCATTAAGCATGCAAAGAATGATATACTCATGGTTCAAATTTATGTTGATGATATAGTATTTGGTGCAACTAATGAAAACTTTGCCAAGATTTTTCCAAGATAATGCAAAGAGAATTTGAAATGAGCTTGATGGGTAAACTCAACTTCTTCTTGGGACTACAAATCAAATAAGAGAAAGAAGGAATTTTCATCCACCAAGCCAAGTATACAAAAGAACTTCTAAAGAAATTCAACATTGAAGATGATAAAAGATATGGAACACCAATGATCACTTCAATAAAGATAGACAAAGATGAAAGAGGTAAATCTGTATGTCACAAACTCAATAGAAACATGATAGGATCATTATTATATTTGACTGCCAGTAGACCAGATATAATGTTTAGTGTTTGCATGTGTGCTAGATTTTAGTTAGATCCTAAGGAGTTACATGTAATTGTTGTAAAGAGAATCTTTAGATGCCTTTTAGACACACCAAGCCTCGGTTTGTGGTATCCAAAAGGTTCTAATTTTAATTTGGTAGGGTACTCAGATGTAGACTTTGCTGGATATAAAGTAGATAGAAAGAGTACCTCAGAATCTTGTCATTTTTTTAGGAATCATGATCATATCATGGTTTTTCAAGAAACACACATCTATTGCACTATCAATTGTTGAGGCAGAATATGTAGCAGCTGGCAGTTACTGTGCTCAGATCCTTTGGATGAAACAATAATTAAGTGATTTTGGCCTTAACTTTGTTGATATACCTATAAGATGTGATGACACAAGTGCCATAAATCTGACAAAGAATCCAATTTTACATTCCAAAATAAAACATATAGAAATTAGGCATCACTTTATCAGACATTATGTTCAAAATCATAACATTTGTCTAGAATTTGTGCCAACTAAAAATCAATTAGCAGACATCTTTACTAACCTCTTTTAAAAGATAGATTTAATATGTTAAGAAGAGTATGAGGAGTTTTAGATCCATATGCTTAAGTATAAATTAATGGAATATCTAAATGATGATATATATACTTCTCATTTTTATGATCAAATACTTAAACTAATATTTCAAATCATTTTGGAGCCTCCAAAACCTCCTTCAGATCCTCTGATAATCGATTTAGACACCTCTGAAAATTAATCCTGCCTTTGAAATAAAATATTAGAAACTATAAAGCTCATTCCTCCTAAAATCACTATTTTAATACCTCCGAAAACCATACATACCATTTCGTAGTCTCCCATAGGCTATGTTACCTTGGAAGTAAATCATCAGAGTCATCGAAGCAAAACCTTATATGATTTCTTGCCTTCGAAGATTGCACAACTTCTTACATCTTCATTTCAGATCCTCCAAAAATAGAACCCATTAGTGTTTCAAAGAAACCAAAATCCTAATTAGTGTGTCCAAGTATCCCAAACTCTATTAAAACACTCAAAGACCTCCGAAAACCTAAAACCCCTTTCTTCAAGCATCCAAAAACTCTCTTTTAGAGAAAACCTTCATCTTCCTGCTTAATTCAAAATTCTCAGGTCAACCAATCCTTCCATCGCATCCTCTCCATCAACTTTTCCCATCTCAATACAGAAATTCTCATCACATTCTAACCCTAATCCTCCTTTACTCCAATAGTAAGAACAAAAGGAACTACCAAGTCTACAGATGGAAAGAGGAGACAAAGAGAAGAATACCTGGAGCAAAGAGCCACCAACATAGTCAGACATGAAATCAACACACTTGAGGTAACATTTCTCAATAGTGAGTTTGACTACTCTAGGTACATGGAAAGATACTATGATAGAAAAATTATAAAAGGAAGGGTTTTTAGCTTTGAGCATTCAAAAATAGTGGGATGAGGTTAGAAGTGTGTGAATGGTTCAGACTCCAAGGATGGATGGAGTATGTAAGCAACAGAGATTACTTCTATCCAAAACTCGTGAAAGCCTTGAACCTTAGAACAGAAAGGTCATGGGTAGGAGAAGTGGAAATTGATGTATCCACATTAACCACTTCATCAATCCCTACTACTCAACCCACTCCACAACATTTGAAAAACGGACTTAAGAATATTGGAAATCTTTTGTCAAGTCTAGCTCTTCAAATTAACAAAATTGATCAAAGACTTCACTACTCTATGTCATCTCTCATCTTAAGAGCTGATAAAATTGATTAAAGACTTAATTCTTAAACATTACTATCAAAGTCATTTAATTCTTAAACATTACTATCAAAGTCATTTAATTCTTAAACATTACTATCAAAGTCATTTAGAGGTCAATCTTATCATCCACACTCTCCATCTCCAACTCTTTTCTCTCCATTAAGAGCTCATTCACCCATTACTGTGATGTCTTCCCCCACACATTCTCTACAATCATCTCTTGCAATTCTAGAAGTTGTTCAACCTAATGGTGAACCTACTGAATTGCCTCTCCCTCTCCTCCAACACAACCTGAGGATAATCTTTCCAATCCTTGTAAAGCTATTGTCAGATATGGAAAGTATCCCATTACAATAACAATTCTTGCATTCTATTTTCTTCCTCTAGGACCAGTAGTTTAGCTAGATTGGACTAAAAAAGATCTCTTTCTGATAGGCAATCTCGTTCCTAATCAAATATCAGAAATTCCTACAGATTGGATAAGAACTCTAACTCCTCCTCCTCCCACTCCTCCAAAACCAGTTGATGACAATCCTGATATTCTTATTTGTATCTCAAATCCAATCAGGATAACACACTCTCAGTTTAGGAGTAGACTAGAAATAAACTCTAAAATTGCTTAGATGTTCTTTTCTCAATCTCTCATTTTATCTCCTAAAGAATTGCCTTTCTCAGAACTCATAGATCCTAACATTGTATTTAGGATTCAACTCATTCCTGATCCTCCATTGCCTCCCAAGGGCTACAAAATTCAAATTCCTAATAAAGAGTCAATCCTTTAAAGATACTTTGAGAAACTCTTCACTCACTCCCAAAGTCTAGGCAACCTAAAAGTTCATTTCTATCTCCCTCAGGTCTTCATCAACTCATTCTTATAACTGAGGAAGAATTTTTATTCTACTCTATTGCTAATCTCCAAGCAATTGCTGATAATCTTCCTCTTCCATTTCCTCAGCTCTTTGATACATCTATCTAACAAAGAATTAGGACTTGCTATTCAAAACCATCCTCCTCACTTGAACCTACTCAACTCCCTTCTGCCAAAGCTAAAACCATAAGAAAATTTCCTATAATCCCAAAACCAAAACCACTACCCAAAACATCTTCTACCCCTTCATCTCAACCATCCTCTTTTCCATCCTCTTCTAAACACAAGAGAAAGCCAAAAATTCCACCTTCAAAAGAACACAAAAGGCTCCTCTTTCTGGCATTACCATGTACCATCAAGAATACATTGCAAGGATAAATGCCAATATAGAAGCCCTCTTAAAAGGCACTACTATATCCTTCTCTGAGTTACTAGAACAAAATTTTGAGAATGTATTGATTTTATCTATGTAACTACCTATGGACCCGCAACCTACACTCATGAACCCCCAATTGCAATTTCAAAAGATCTATTTTTCATTCCACCTCCTCCACCAAAAAGAATCAAGAGCAACTTCTAAACTATCCAAGTCCTCTCCTACACCATCACCCTCTGAACCTAAGCCTCCTCTTCCTTCTCACAAAGAATTATTTTCTAAAACCTATAAGAGAAAATCCAAACCGTCCTGCTGATTCTGTTGCATTTGCACTTCCATCTTTTTATTTAAATCTCTCTGACTAACATCTCTTTGATGTCTAATAGTTTTTTTGAGAACAATCCATTTTGTATGTACTTTTGGTCATTTTCTGTAGTATTTAATGATAGGCTATGTAAATCCATTTTATTTCTTTCCACCTTTTTAATCATGACAAAAAGGAAGAGAAAATGTAATAAAATGTATGGAATGTAGTGCAAAATGTATGGAATGTAGTGCACCTATTCAGGGGGAGCTGCACCAAGTTAATAGAATTTTATTGAACATCAAACATGCATTTAACTACTTTATTTTTTAATTGCATAGTTTTTGACAGTTATATCACTCAATGTTTTATCATCATCAAAACGGGCAAGAATGTTGAACATATACTCTTATAAAACTTGATTTTGATGATGAACATTCTTAACCAACCATGTTTTGATGATGAGTAAAGATAAGAGTGAAACATTAAGGTACTAATAATTTATTCTCAAGTATTTTGCAAAAATATTTTTTGAACTAATCTTGAGAATAAACTTTATGATGATTAAAAAGTAAATGCTCAAGAAAACTAAGTATATAATTTATAAATATACTTAAAGGAAGAAAATAGAAGTTCAGAGTTATTAAGAGAACTTCGGAGTCAACTTCAAAGTTACAATCTAATATGTTCGGAGTCACGGAGTTACAAGCTTTGAATCAGTAAAAATGCCTTGGAGCCAAGACAAGCTTTTTGGAGCTACTAGAGCACTTTGGAGGTAAAGGAAAATAACTTTAGAGTAATTAAACTACTTCAGAGTTACAAGCTCATAACCTTTGGAGTTAGTTGAAGCACTTCAGAAGTCATGAGCTAATAACCTTTGGAGTCAGTAAAGCCCCTCTGAAGTACAAGTGTAATAACCTCAAAGTCAGCAACATTACTTTGGTGTCAAGACAAGCCCTTCAGAGTCAATAAAAGCTTCTCAGAGAAAGGCACTGAGGACTTCAGAGTTAACAGGATACTCTTCAGAGAATACAACTCGTCAGAGTTAGTGGAGAAGCACTTTGGAATCAAGAGATGTACTTTGGAGACAGAGAAGCACTTCAAAGTTCAAAGTTAGTTCCTTCAGAGTAAAAAAATAAGTACTTTAGAGACAAAGAAGAACTTTGGAGTCAGCTATTGTTGGATCCAACATGAGTCACTTCTATTCTGCTTTGGAGGTACTAAAAGTTAACTTTGGAGCATCTGAAGATGTGGTGACATTTGAAATGGCAAACTCAAAAATTGGAAGATCTAATCTTCCAATATTAGAGACTTTGAAATCACGCTAAAAGCTCAATGGTCATAAATTTGAACTTTTCTTTGCATTAAATGATTCTCAGCTACCAGAATAGAGAAAGTCAGAGGTTTCCATATAAAAGAGTTAAGAGAGAATGAACAAAGTAAGGAGATAATTCTAAAAAATAAAGAGAGCATTTACTAAGACTTTAAAGTTGTTTTCTTCATGATTTCAACTCCACTGCAACTTATTTAAAGAAACATTCAAAGCCATCCATTCAACCACTTCTAGAGATTAAATCTTACTATTTTATTATTATATTATCTATGTTTATAACTTTTGAACTTCGTACAAAATTACCATGCTAGAGGCATTAATACTTGTAAACATTTATTTTTTTCTGCAAGTCAATGACTTGCCTTTGAGTATTAGAAGCAAGTAGGATACTTGCTTAGAATTTGTAAAAGTTAGTTGGTGAGCTTGGAAACTAAAAAGTGTATTTGTTTGATCAGAAGGGTACTAATCAAAGAGAGTGTTAGTGGAACCCGAGTTTAATTGAAAAGGCGAACTCAGTGAAGTAGAGTAGGAACCTAAGTGATGGCCTGAACCACTGTAAAAATACTAGTCTAAGTACCTTGTGCTATCAGTTTTTTCTTTATCTTTGCACTATACTCACTATGTGGCCAAAAATTTTAAAGACTCAATTCACCCCCCCTCTTGAGTCACCATCTGAATGGGACCAACAATTTCAGTGTAGGTGTACTTAAGGACACAAGATATGACATAGCAATCATGGTTGCCGAAATGCACATGATAGAAATAGGGAGCTAGACATATTAGATTATGTGCATAACTTATATAGGATCAATATATGATGCTCTCAGTTATGAACTTTAATATCATATCTTTATGTGCATAATAATCATTTATTCCATATATGTTTTCAAAAATATGATAAATGAAAGATTAATTGATCATTTAACTCAATTTTATAGTCATATTTTTTTAAATAATGTTCCAAACATTAAATAAATCCATTAAACATTATATACATTTCATACCCTTAAGCCTACAACAAAACTCACATTGTCTGTTGTTGGAATTTTGTATCACCTAAATTTTAATCCATGTCCTTAATTTCTCTCCATGTCTAAAAATCCAATCTCCATGTCTGAATTATATTTCCATGTCTGAAACCTCTTAAAACCCTAAGATTAATAGCTACGCCTCTTCGAGATTTCATCCTAGACATCATCTCTCATTCTCTATGTCCGAAACCCCATCCACAGAGAAGACGAATTAGCTTCCCATGACATTTAAACATCTCTTTGTCACTTATTTCTCCATCTATGCTTTTCCTTATTTCATTAAAGCTCTACTCAGAAAAATCCCTAAATCCATCTCTTCCTCATCCTAAGTCAAAGCCCTAAAGCCTCATCAACTGTATCATGGATGAAATGGTTGAATCAAGCATGATAGCAACATTAGCATCTGCTGAGTCAAGAAGACGAAGAAGAGAAAGAGAGGAATAAGAAGTAGAAGTATCTTCTTCATAAAGAAGAAGGCTAAATGACAATCATCCATTGGAAGTAATTTTCCAAAATAATGAATTAGCCTATAATAGTTTCATGAATGTGTATGAACCAAAAAAGATAGTAAAGGGAAGGATCTAGGACTTTGAGAAACTTGGTGAAAATGATTTGAATATGGAAATATGTAGATGGTTGAAAATCTAAGGGTGGACCAATTTCTTCAGTTGTAGCAAAAAATGCTATTAGAGAATGGTGCAAGTATTATTTTGCAACTATGATTTAAAACTAAAGAAATCATGGATAGGAGACAAGATAATAGATTTATCTCTTAAAAGTATAAGGGAATGTTAGAATCCCCATATAGTCCAAAGGGAAGAAACAGATTGGCCAAAGTCTAGAAAATAACTATTTTCAGACTTAACTGAAATAAAAATTGAAGATAAAGTAAAGAGCTTGCATCCTAGCTATCTAGACATAAAATTCATAATGGTCAAATTCTACTCATAAATAATATCTTTCCAAAGACTAGTGGTAGAGATAACATTTCTGAGAAAGATGCAAGAATGTTATGGGCATTGAAAAATGGAAGAAAAATAGACCTGATAAAAATAATTTTAAATCATATATATCAAGTCAAGAGAAATAGAAGATATCCTCTTCCCTATGAATCATTCTAACAAAATTCCTAAGGAGAGCTAGAGTAGACTTGTCAGAGGAAGAAGGTGAAGAAGCTAAGAGCTCAGATGTAAAGAATGAAGTGAGCTTGAAGAAAATAGGTTCCACAAGGACCAAGCCATCTAAAAGAGCAAAAATTAAAGAAGGAAGAGCAAAAAGAAGAGAAATAGAATTGTATAACACCTAGTGGTGTTAAATTATGGATTCTTATTGAAAAGTAGTGATTTTGTATTTTATACAGTGAGCAAATTGAAATTTTAATTTTGTGAAGGAGAATTTGTCAAATTGGGATAAAATGGTGCATGCCAAATTTAATAAGCACATATGAAATTAATGTTATGATTATATTATAGTTGATGAATCCAAATGTTGAGTATTTTGATGATTAATAAAAAAAAAGAAGAATAAAAAAGAGCACTAGTGTATTTTAATAAAATGCTAAAATTGAAAATAGGGTTATTTATGCTCATTTTTGATATATTTTTGAACTTAATTTGAAAAAGTGTTTAATAGACAAGTCATAGATCTTTAAATTATCTTAGTAACAAATCAAAATTCATATTATTTGGATATAAAATGAAAATATTATGGTTAATAAACTGAAACTGCTCTAGATGCTAAAAATTGGTGAAAATAACATGATGGGCCATTTTAATTTAAAGTTTGACATATTTATGGGACGATTTAGAAAACTTGGTCAACATGAAAGTTGTATCCCTTGAACTTATCTATCCATTGAAACAAGATTCACTCAATTTAAATTTCATATGAGTAAGTTATGACCAATGCACCAAAACTGCTCTTGGCAGGTGGTAGGGCAGGCGGCTATAAGAATTGGCAAGAGGCTGGGGTGCAGGAGGCTGGGCGGGCAGGTGGCTGGGGGGCAAGAATCTACCATATGGCAGTGGCCTGACTTTTTAAGTTGGGTTCCATCCCGTTTTCACTCTAGGCCATTTCATTTTCTCCTCCCTCTCGCCCTAGCTGCGTTATGCCTTTTTTCTTGCCTTTTTACCTAGGTAATCATCTTTCCTAGCTAGATAAACTAGTGATCTTTTATTTGAATCCAATTTTCATCCATTTGATCCATGAAAAAAGGAAACAAATGGAAGAAAGAGTTGATTTCCTCCAAATGGATGGAGCTACGTGGAGCTGGGAGCTTAGTCCTTCATTTGGGAAGGATAGCTACATTGAAAGCGGAGGTAAGCTCAATTTCCCAACCGAATATCATATTTTTTGATTTTAGAGTTTTGGGAAATGATGGATTTTTGGAATGAAATTGATGTATATGCTTATAAATTAATGGGGGAATGAGTTAATACAATGATTATTGAGATTTGGCATGAGAAATTATGAATTTTGCTAAGCTAGGGTTTCTATGCATAATAACAATTGGGGATTTACTGATTTTTTTTGAATTGAACAAGGGGCAAATGATTAATTACGTGATTATAATGTCTTAGAACATTATGGAGTGATTTGGACTAGTGAAATCGAAATTATGATTATACCCTAATTGGGGGTTAAAAAGGATTTTTATGTATGGGCTATGTAATCCATGAATTGAATAGATTAAAAGCTTAATTGATTTTTTTACAAGTTGTTTAAATGTTAATCATGTAAGATGCCTGATAAATATTTCAAAAAAAAGAGGTTTCTTGTGATAATTATGGAGAAACGCTAGTTTAACTAATGCTTATCACATGTTTGATGATTATAGCTTGAGATTGGCTATGAAATAAGTATTAATATGATGTGATGTATTGAATACATTATTATGAATGTGACTATTGCTCTATATAGGATGATCTGAGAAGGATGAAAAGGCAGAGAGCTTGAGGAATGTGGTTTGGAGCTAAAGGCCTAAGGTAAGTAAGTGGCCCCCTGTTTGATTCGAATGAATGGATGGGGATAGTGGTTATCCCGTGTTTGTTTCTAGGCATGTGTGTTTTGGATGAGGGATAATGGATATTCCGTCTTTGTACAAGGTTAAGGTTTATTTATTGTAATTACGGAACATTAGGGATAAGAAACATCCCCTGATTATGTTGATATGCATTCGTTGAGTATGATTAGACTATTAGGGAATAGTGTGTATTTCCTGGTTGTGAGGGGTGTAATTTATCTAATATGTACGTGTGATTGTGGGGATAAAGAGTATCCTGAGTATTTATGTGCCATGATTATTATTCTTGTGTATAGATGTCTGAATGTGAGGGATAAAGAATATCCCATCGTTATATGTATAGATCGATGATTTATTAGGATAAGGATTCTCTCATGACTAGTTATTTTGCTATATGCTGATAAATGTATATATTGATGTAATGTTTAATATCCCATTGTTTGATAGTATGTGAATATTTGATTGGAAGGGGATAGTATTCCCTAATGTATCTTGATTGATAATTGTTATGTGATGGAAATGTACTAATAAATGATTTATGGGGATAAGAATTATCGCAGGACTATTTGTTTATTATATATTATGAATGAGTGAATGTATTGGGGGTCTTGAGTACTCCAGAATGTTATATATGATTATTGAATGTGGATGTATAGTAATGGAATGAGAAACATTCTAGGATCAATGAGCTTGTTCATGGTGCCTGAATGACACAGCTATGGTTCGGCTAGAGTGGTCTGGGTGTGATAAAGGATGCCTAGATGGCACGAATGTGATGTTATATGCCTGAATAGCATAAAGTGTTTACTAGATTAATGAGGATTTAAGCCTCATGAATTTATATATTAGTAATGTGATATTTTACTCGTGTTCTAGTTTAGAACAGGTTGGTTTGATTTATTATTATTTTATATCTTTGTCTACTTACTAAGTTGCCTAAACTCATGCCTTCTTATTCTATTTTTTTCAGTTAACAGGACAGGTAAAGAATCCCAACTGTGGATTGGGACTGATAATCCAGAATTGAAGACATTTTGATTATGAATTGGTAAATTGGGATTGGAATCCCTTCATGTTATATTTTTGTAAATTAAAAGTTTAATTAAATTTCTGTAATAAGATTAGAATGATGTATATTGTATAGCATAGGCATGTCATAGTGATATAATTATAATTTTAACTATGTGATTGCCATCATGATCGATTTCGATCTTGAGACAGAGCCGAGGATGTGAGTGTGAATTATTATAAATCTTAATTGTTTTATGATTGTTAGATTTAGTTTTTGTATATTAAAAGTATGTATTCCAGGTGTAAACCTTGATAATTCAGGGTAGACTTTGCCAAATTTTTGGCAAAAATTGCGTAGAAATGGGGAGTTGATAGGAAAATATTAGCATCCCACATCAGCCCCGGTAGTGCGAGATGAAAACACATAGGGTGGGGGTGCAGGGCATTACAAATTGCCTGCTAAAAATAAGGAAGCAAGGAAAGAAGTTGTAAGAGAAATTTCAGAATCAATTCCCATTGACAGAGTAGAGGAAATCAGGGCAGAATTGAGAGAAGAAGAAGAAGAAGTGATTGCTGAAATGAGAGGCACAAAAATAGGAGTGGATGAGATAAGAAGAGAAAATGTGAATATAAGAGAGGACAGTGACACCAAAGATGAAGCTCAGACAACAATAGCTTAGGAAGCCACAACAAAAGCAACAACTTTTCTTTCTCCAATTTGACCTTCATCCTCCACTTTGGAGAACTTTGAGGCATACTAAGAAACATTGAGGTATCTGTCTCAACTCTAAATGTCAAGATGAACTTAGTGTGTCAAAAGTTGGATACCCTCAACTCATTGTTAGAATCCATCGGGAGTCAATCCAAGCCTATTCAATCCAATTCTCCATCATCACCTGTCCATGATCTCATATCCTCTTCACCCCTGAGATCTCCTCAATCTCACCACTCACACCACACCCCATCTCATCATTCCTCACCTTTGTCCCTTAGTCATGAGCCTAGACCTGCCTCTCCCATAAGGTTTGCTCATCCCTCAGATGCTCCCTCATCTCCTCATCTCACATCTCACAATTCCCCACTCCCCACTTTTCCCATTATTACCAGTCTTCCACAGAAACATCCTCAACAATCCTAGTCTACCTCATCCTCTTCTGACTTAAAGTCTTCCATTTCTGAGTCTAGTATCCCAATAGCCAAAATTTTTAAATCCTTGAGGACCAGCTCTAAGAAATCCTCTCACTTACCTTCAACACAATTCTCTCCACAAAAAGCTCCTCGTCCACCTCCTCAACCTATCACTCAACCTCCTCCTATAGTTTCTCCTCCACCTCCATCTACATCTTCTCAATCCTCCATTCCTTCAGCACCAATTTCTCAAAATGTCACCCCAACTCCTCCTCAAGTCTCTCAACCACCACCTCCCTCTTCTGCAAATAGAATTATTCCAAATCGCTTCACTCTCGAATCTTCCATACCTCCACCTAAAGATGCTAATTATGTTATCATCACAATACTCTATACAAATTTCAAGAAGAGTCATCCAATTCTTGTCATGATAGTAGTTCCATCTAGGATTTCCCCAAATGTGTCTATTCCACCTCCTACAAAACTTAAACCAAAATTCAGAATGACTTAGTAAGAAATAAATGCTAGAATAGCAGTAAATGAAGCCATTACCTTCAACATAGAAGCACAAAAAGCACCTTTCACTCATTTGGATGTTCCTTTCTCTCATTTTGATGATTTTGAATTTGCTCAAAACATCACAATAATGAAGAAATCTTCTCCTAAAGTTTTCAAACCTAAACCTATTCTAAATGTTGATAGATGTCTAGATGAATTCTTAGTGAAATTCAAGCTTCCTAAACCTTCTGACCCACCTCCTCCAATATAAACTAATCCTTCAACTTCTGTAGAAATTAAAAGACAACCACCACAATACCTCATTCCTATAATAGCCACTCTAAATCCAAATTTTCATTATCTTATAAAAGAAATGTATAAGCAGCTTCAAGATGCAAACCTACTATTTTCCTTCTCCTCATTTAGAATTCACACATCCAAGCTACAAGGAAAGACTTAGGGTTGTTGATTTTAAATCTAAATATCCTAATGCTAAGTCCTCCATGCCCAAACCTTCTTCTTCTCTTGCTCCTTCCTCTTCTTTCAGTCCAACATTATTGGTCCCTTGCTAAATGGTAGCTCAAGAGGAGGGGGGAGGGGGGGGGGGGTGGGGAAGGTGAATTGAGCTTCTAAACATTTTGGCTAATAATTAATAGATGTGCTTAAAATAAAAGAAAGTAAATTTCACAGCACAAATGCACAAAATTTTTATAGTGGCTCAGCCTTTCCAAGGTTCCTACTCCACTTCTCTAAGTCAGTCTCCTCTATTGATCTCAAGTTCCACTAACACTTTGATTAACCTGATCAAATACACTTTAGTTTTACAATTTTACAAATTATTGGTTTTCAGAGCTCAGTAACCAACTTGTATAGCTTCAGCAAGTTTTCCTACTTACTTTTCTCAATACATGACCAACAAGTACCCTACTTGCTTTAATAGGTACTAAAAAGAAATGTACAGATTATTGCCTCTTACTTAGGCAGATTTGTAGAGAAATTAAAAGTTTAAATAAATGAATAAAGTATGCAATAAGGATGAATGTATCAAACTCCTTTGAAATTGAAGTTTACCTAGCTTTGAATGCTTTTACAGTATTGAAGTTGTTGGAGTTGATCACTTAGACAAATATGTTGAATGCTCTTACAAATGCTTGAGTCTGTTTCTCTGTATTATTCACTTTCTTAGTTTTCTTATGCATTGCTTTAATCATCCTTTTATAATATGGGAAGGAAATTATAGTCGTTGACTAATTTTAAGTTACCATTAGATGCAACTTTCATAAGAGTTTCATAAGAGTTTTTGATGCACCTCTTTTGAACTTTTGAAAGATAATCTTGCTGTCAACGGTCATATTTTAGCTTTTGAGAATCTTCTAAAGTATCTCTAAAGTTTGAATTCTGTTTCTGATATGCTCCTTTAGTCTTATCTTTTTGAAGACGCCTTTAAAGAGCTTTTGAGGATCTTCCGAGTGCAAGATTGACATTCTAAGTTTCTTCTGTCAAGTTTCTGTGTGTATATATTTCTTCTGAGCTTATTCTGAAGATTGAATTCAATGTCTTATTTTCTTCTTTATTATTAACTCTTTGAAGTTACTTTTGATGATCTTCTATATTATTTTTGAAAATCTTTTCAAGTATTTCTAAGTTTAAAAATTTATTTTAAACTTATTATGTACCACTATTATTGATCTTCTGAGACATCTTTGAGACTTGAAAGCATTTCCAAGGTTCTTCTAACAAACTTCTGAGTTGCAGAAATTTCCTTTGAAGTAGAAATTTTTACTTCTGAAAGTTTTTGGAGACTTGAGAAATCCTTCTGAATACTTCTGAAATGTAAAACTACTTTAAAGTTAATTCTTAACTTCACACTTTATCTCTGAAGGGGTTCTGAAATGCTTCTGAAGAGGTTCTGAAGCAGTTCTTAAGTGCTCTTGGAATTCTGAGCTTTAGGCCTTGTCTCTGAAAAATTTTTGACATCTTTTGAATAACTTTTGAAGTGCTTCTGAGGGATTTTTATTTGAGCATTCCTTTTAAACTATCTTCTCATGAAGGGTTAATGTGATAATCATACAATTTACATTGTTTATTGCTCACAGTTTCTTTCCTTAATCTATTTTGTCATATAAATGCTACATCACTTAGAAAGTAATCTGTTAGTACCTTAATTCTTCACCCATTTGTTTGTTTATCATCAAAACTTAGTTATTTAGTGACATTCATCATCAAAATCAAGCTTAGTAGAGTGATTAGATTTAACATTCTCTCCCTTTTTGATGATGATAAAATATTTGAGTGATAAACCTTTCATAAAAATATGCAAAATAGGCAATGTGCTTTTATTTACTTAGTGGGGCTCCCCCTAAATGGTAAGCTCACCCTGAATGGATGCGCTAGTTATTTTGATATTGCTTTAGTTGCTCTTTCTCCTATTTCTCCTAGTTATTTTGCTATTTCTCCTTTTCTCCCCCTTTTTGTCATAATAAAAAAAATTAATATGTAAAGATCAAGCAAAAAGGTGAAAGAGAATAAGAAATTGCATTATAATAAGAAAGACTTGTACATATATGATGATAACTGCAAGACATATATGTGTACATTAGAGTGACATAGAAAATTAATTTACATAAATGATAGAAGTTATAGCACAACAAATGTAGATACATTATAACAAATTCAGATTCCTCACAACAAGTGTAGATTCAGTACAACAAAACGAAGCAACTTCACATGGAACAATAAATATATCCAAAAAAGAAAGATTTGAAGGAAAAAATAGCAGTAGATGCAGCCAGATCATGTGGGTTTTGGCTTTCTAGAGTAGGTTTTAGGAAAGAAATTGGGATCTATAAAAGGAGGAAGAATGATATTTTTGGGGGAAGTTATTGAGTAGGTAGTTTGGAAGAAGACTTAGATAGCTTAGACACAACTTGTTTAATTCTAGGAGGAGGAGGAGGAGGAATGAATGTAGAATCTTTAGGTATTGTAGAGGTAGTTCATAAGTCAAAGCAGATCTATAAGTGGAAATAGTAATAAAGTCAATGTGGGATCGATATGATAGATCTAACAATTCAAGGAAGAACACAAGTATTTTGTTGAGAATGGCCTCAGTATTGGCATTTATCCTAGCCATGTATTCTTCATAATGCATTGTAATGTGAGGGAGAGGAGCCTTTTTGTGGATTTTTGGAGGTGGATTTTGGCTCTCTTTTTGGGTTTAGATTGAACTTTTGGAGGTTTGGGAGTAGAAGGTGGTTTTCTTGAGGCTTTAGTTTTTGGAGAGGGTGGTGTTGGTTTAGGTGAAGGGTATGGTTTGGAGAAGCACACCTAAATTTAGTGTTGAATTGGTGAATCAGCAAGGTGTGCATATGGAAGGGGAAGGTTGTTAGCAATAACTTGCAGATTTGCTTGAGAGAAAAATGAGAATTCTTTCTCAGTCAGAAAAATGTGATTATGAGGACCTGAGGGAGATGGAAAGATTATTCTAGGTGGCCTAGATTAAGGAAGCATTTTGTGAAGTGGCTGATGAGAAAATGCATAGGATGGTGAATGTTGGGTTTGAGGTTGGGTTTTGACAACTTCAATTTGAGCACTTAATGTATCTAGCTTGTGAAGCAGTGATTCTCAAATTGAGTCTATCTTTAAGTTAAGATTTGAGGTTTGGGTTTCAAGGTTAGTTAACCTTGTATGAATGGGTAGTAGGTGAGCTAAAAAAATTGTATCAATGTTTTATAGAATTGTGTAGGTGGCTTGATGAGATTGGGGTTGAGTTTGGGTTGGTCTGGATGGTACTATTGTTATACTTTCCTCTCTATCTTCTTGTTCTATCTCATCTTCATTTCTTCCTATGGCTTCTTTTCTTATGTTTATAGTCTCTTCCACAGTGTCTTACCCTTCTCTTCTTTCCTCTTCAACTCCAATTTTATTTATTTTTTCTTCCCTTCTTTGCTTTTGAGATACCCGGGCTTGTGGAGTTGATTTGAAGCCTATTCTCTTCAAGTATCTTTATTTATTTCTTATTTATTGCTTCTCTTCCCATGAATTCTTCTCCATCTTCTTTGTAAAGATCAACATTGGCTGTCTTGAGAAATTGGCTCATAATCATCTCATAATGAAGATGATACTTGGTAGATATATTTACAAAGTACAGTTGATCAACTATGATCTAAGCAATATCTATTTTCTTATTATGCTTCATAGCCCACAAAATAATAGCCTCCTTTTCAGAAATCTAATCTATTCCTCCCGACTTTGGATATATGTTATTGAAGATTAGCATATGGGGTAGTCTAAGTTCCAGATTTAAATGGATGACATGTAAGTAATTTATCTTCTCCTTAATTTCTGGTTCAGTTAGATCTGAAAATAACTTAGCACTATCTGATGGCCATTTAATCTCTTGCTTTTATATCTTAGGAATGCTGAATGCATCTCTTATGCTGTTTGGAGATAGATTTATTTCTATCTTTTCAATCCACAATTTCCTAGTATTGTAATTGAAATTAGAAACCATTCTGTTGTAACATCTATCCTTATAACTCATAAGACTTTCTAGCCTTGGAATTTAATTCAATTGGTCACTTCTAAATTCATACCATTTTCTCCAAAGGTTTCAAAATCAAAGACCCTAGCCTTCATAACTTTTCTATTTTCAAATCTTTCGATAAATTTATTGTAATCAGATTTCTTGTTGTCGAAGATTACCTTCATGATGTAATCTTTAGTTCTCCTCTTCTTCCTTGGTGTTTCTTCTGCTAAACTTTTTCTTCTTCTCATTTCATAATTTGTAGATGAAATTTTTGCTTGTTTGCTTGCCCTCTTTGTCCTAGCCATTTGAAGCAAATGAATTTTTGGAAGATCTTTAACTTAAGACCTCGAAGGAGAGGAGTTTTTTTCAAAAATTTGAGGATGAAATTGAGAGGGCTTTCCAAAGATGAAGTGAAATGAGAATGTTTTGGAAGAGGGAATATGTAGATCATGTGGGAATTTAAATCACAAATTCTGAGGAGGGTCTTAGAAATTGAAAGTGAATGAGCATAATTTCTGATGCTAGGGTTTTAGTAACAATCAGAGTCTCTGAAGCATTGTTAGAGATTTTGATGGCATTTCGAGTTGTTATTAGAACTTCTGTGCCTATAACCTCAGAAATTTTAAGGACATTTCAAT
The DNA here is from genome assembly GCA_036873735.1 of Pouteria campechiana. Taxonomy (NCBI): domain Eukaryota; kingdom Viridiplantae; phylum Streptophyta; class Magnoliopsida; order Ericales; family Sapotaceae; genus Pouteria; species Pouteria campechiana. Next base: position 15,501 of record JAYJMB010022888.1, on the reverse strand, counting down.
CAGGCGCTGAAAGGCTTTTAGAATTTTTTAGAGATTTTGAGACAGTTAAGCTCGTGAGTCAGAGGTTTTGATGTGGAGCTTCAGAACTTCTGATGGTGTTTAAGGAGATTATTTTAATTTTGAAAAATGGTTCTGAAGTTCTATCAGAGTTTCTGAGGTACTTCTAGATTGTTTTAATTGTTAGAAATTTAATATTCATGAATGATTTTCGGTATCATAATCATGTAAATATTAAAATTATGAATTAATTAAGTCATGTAATATGCAGATTATGCACATGTATCTAGTATGCCAAGTTCTCTTTTAATTTTACAAAATCTATCCTTTGGAAGTGATTTTGTGAAAATATCTGCTAATTGATTTTTAGTTGGTACATATTCCAAGCAAATATTGGGATTTTTGTACATGGTCCCTAAAAAAGTGATGTCTAACTTCCATGTGTCTAGTTCTAGAATGCAATACTGAATTCTTTGTGAGATTTATGGCACTGGTATTATTGCATCTAATAGGTGTATCAATGTATTTTAAACCAAAGTTACTTAATTATTGTTTTATCCATAAAATTTGATCATAGGAACTACTTGCAGCTATATAATCAGCCTCAATGGTTGATAATGCAACAGATGTTTGTTTCTTAAAGAACCATGATATGATCATGCTTCCAAGAAATTAATAAGTTCTTGATGTACTCTTCTTATCTACCTTATATCCTACAAAGTTTGCATTAGAGTGCCCAACTAGTTCAAAGTCTGAACTACCATATACCAAGATTTGATATATCTTAAAGGTATGTAAAGATTCTTTTAACAGTAACTAGATGTGATTCTTTAGGGTCTAACTGGAATTGTGTACACATGCAAAAAGTAAACATAATACTGGCCTGCTTGCAGTTAGATATAAAGAGATCTTATCATGCTTCTATAGAGTTTTTGACAGATAGACTTACCTTTTTTATCCTTATTCATTTTAATAAAAGTGCTCATTGGTGTGCCCAGTGGCTTTCCTTCTTCTAATTCAAATTTCTTGAGTATCTCTTTAGTATATTTTTCTTGGTGAATGAAAATTCCTTCATTCATCTATTTTATTTGAAGTCCCAGAAAGAAGTTCATTTCACCCATTAAACTCAACTCAAATTCTCTCTACATGACTTTAGAGAAATCTTGACATTATTTATCATTAGTAGTGCCAAATACGATATCATATGCATAGATTTGAATAATGAATATGCCATTCTGTCATGCTTAATGAAGATTGTAGTATCTACTTTAGCTCTAGTAAATCCTTTTTCTATTAATAATTTACTTAGTCTTTCATTCCATGCTCTAGGAGCTTGTTTTAATCCATAGAGAGCTTTCTTGAGTTTAAAAATATGGTTTGGATCATAAGGATCTTTAAACCAAAGAGGTTGTTCTACATAAACTTTTTCACTAATGAAATCATTTAAGAATGCACTTTTGACATCCATTTGATAAAGTTTGAAATTCATAAAGATGCAAAAGCTAGTAATATTCTAATAGCATCAATTCTGGTAATGGGAGCATATGTGTAATGCCCCGCACCCGCACCTTATGTGTTTTCACCTCACACTACCAGGGCTGATGCGGGATGTTAATATTTTCCTATCAATACCCCATTTTTATTCAATTTCTACCAAAAATCTGGTAGAATCTACCCAAAAATATGAGGTTAGAAAGCTATGCATGCATTAATTATGATAAATGATAATTTAAATGATTATACATTAGAACATAATTATAAAGCACTAACATAAACCACCACTCATACCCATTCACCAACAGCTGCGTGCCCAAGATCGGAACCGATCATGATGGCAATCACATAGATCCAATTAAACTAACTTAACCATACACTATGATATGCGATACACTCAATTATACATCACTTGGAATGAAATACAATTACATAATTATATAATGGGATTCCAATCCCCACTTTCTACCATACCATTAATAAAATGTCTTTAACATTATTTACACGCCCAAGCCGCACATGGACTTCATTACTTGACCTGTCAACTAAATTTTTTTTTAAAAAAATAGGGGTAAGTCTAAACAGACTCAGTAAGTAGACTAAATATCATCAGTAATCCACCCAAAATAACATATTCCAAACCATACATGTGATAGGGATCCATAAGTCATCCCAAAAACCAATCCAAAATTAATTACATGTTCATAATCCATACAACATATTTATGCCATCCAGACATAACCATATCATATTTAACTCTAAATTTCAACATGATATATCATATTCTCATTGCATAGCAATGAATACATAATCAAATTTACATCCATGGGATACCTACGATCCCTTCATGTATATGTCCATACACAAGAATAACTAGTATAAAACATAGGGTAATATCCATACGCCTCCACATTCATGTTATCATGTAAAGTAAACAACATAGGGATACTTCTTATCCCTCAATCTTATATATATATATACATACACATTCACATATACCTTACAATTTGAATAGGATCATCATGACCCCAATTCATATACTCGTTTCCATGCCATATAGCATATTCTGAGATATTTACAATCCCATACATTCCACATATACATCCACACACACCAACACCTTAGAAATTCATGGATACATTTTATCCCCAAAACTACTCATCTACACATGAGATAAAATCAATTATTATAGTTTTAGGGATATTCACCATCCATATATCTCATACCTTCACAAAATCACATATCATAATAACATATCATGGGATAACTATTATCCCCATCTAATTACAGAGTCAAACAAGGACAACCCACTTACCTCATGATGAGTCCACTTATAGTCCTCATATCCTTTAATTTGCCTTCCCTTTTATCATCAGATAACCTATACGTATATCATGCATCGCATGTATGTTCCCGTAGGATGGCTTAACCCAAGAGGGGAGGAGTGAATTAGGTTTGTGAAAATTCATTACTTAGCCCCTTTGAAGCATTTTCCTCTTTTCGTGCTTGTGTGTGGTGCATTATTGTCATGCCCCACCTTCCGAGGCGCAACTTATCATTTTACACTGTATTTCACCTCGAATTATCCACTTTTAGGGTGGGGTGCTCTGCCCAAAATTTCACAAAGCTTCCTCCAAATTTCATCCATTGAAACCTGTACAATCATACTATACATTAACTTCAAATAAATCAATTAAACAATTTTAAAACACACATAGCCACAACCCAGAAGCTATATCATACCATGATGGCAATAACCTAGCTTAATCTAAGATACATAATATGCACATTTTTATATTATTATGACATGCCAGTCCATTACAATATACACCAGGAATCATTTAACATAATTATACATCACTTGAGATCTTTGAATGCAAATATACAATGACATATGAATTTCCAATATAAATTATTCTATTATAACAATATGGTCTTCAATATTGGCTCACCAAGCCTAAACCTTAGTTAAGAATCTTCATCTGGCTTGTCAAATAAAAATTTTAAACAAAACGACATGAGTCCGGGCAACTCAGTAAATAGGCATGTAATAACAAAATAATCATGAATAATCCATCTATAACATATTCAAATCCAAAACATGCCTAATCCATGATTGACATTATTATATATCCAATATTCCATTTACATCATATGTAATCATATTATTCACTATCATATCATATACACCTTTCACTTCTAACCACATTAGGGAATATTCTATCCCCATCAAATCATGCATATTCCATTATAAACCAAGCAACAATTAATTCAACCCAAGGGATATCCACTATCCCTAACTAAACTAGATAACATTATTCTCATATCAAATATGGAACATCTATTGTCCCCAAATCAAAACACACAAGCGTGGATATAATCAAATGGGATTTTAATCCCCAATCATACAATATAGCAACTCAAAGGAGGGGCGCCTACTTACCTTGTCATACTTCCAAACCATTTCTCTAGCTCGATACCTTTTCATTCTTCTCAAATCTCTCAATAATCACTTCCCATACATCACATACATGAAATGAATTATTTTCATTCCATTGACTACCACATTTGAGGTTAATTATCAAAAATTACCTATTAAGTTGTTTTTAACCAAATTCTCTATGAATTTTCTTCTATAAATGACTCCACATTCCAAAATTCATTCCAAATTAAATTCAAAACTCAAACTAATGTTTCACACACATTACAATACACATAATGACCATTTTAGATCATTCATATAGATCTTAAATAAGCTTTTGCTCAAATTCACCACTTGAGTTCTTTCTATTCAATACTCAACTCAATAGTTCAATATTGCAAAATCATCTCCAAATTTCTATTGAATATCTTATACACATAACATTATAGATAATAATCATGCTACATTAGTCACACAAGTCATATACATGACTTTACTCAAAATCACCACTTAAGTTCTTTTTTACTAAAAATACTAATGAATTCATTCTCTTTATTCAATTCCATTTTCCATAACAAATTTCTTTATAAAACACTATATATTACTTCAATTTATTAATTTACTAAAATGTGAAGAATTTTTCCTAAATTTCAACACCATAGGTGTTACAATTATAAGGTGAATAATAAAAGCAATAAAGTCCAAGAAAATAGAACAAACACACATGCAAATAACATAATTTTTATAGTAGTTCAGGAACTCCGTCCCTACATCCACTCTTCCAAGAGCACACACTCATTGTGCCTTAGGTTCTACTATATCCCATACAATGGAATACGTAAGTGTCACCGACACTTCTTTTGGTTTTCATGAGATCACCAGGGAAACTCACTAGTTTCAAAGACCACCAACAAACTTGGTAGTTTTCTCGAGCTCATTACCAACTCACTGGTTATGAAGCTCACTAGCAAACTTGATGGTTGTCTAGAAATCGCCAACAACTCATACAATGCAGTTTAATGAGTTTACCATAAACTCTCTGATTTTCAAATTAACCAAAAAACTTTCACACATTTAAGCACAAGGGAAGATTAGATCTTTTACAACTCTATCAATATATAAAGATCTTTCCAAAATGTAAAATAATGGCCATAAAGATTAGCTGATTGAAGCTCATAGAAGATATTCACATTTAAGCTCTTTGCCATGGGTGGAAGGATTTGTATAAGATTAAGCTAATTTGAAATGGGTTCCTTCACCACCTTTGAATCGTCCCACTTTTTCTCCTTAAATAGCTTCTTCAAAATCTTCAACCATTGGAAAAGATGGGATCCGTTGAACGCAGAAAGGTGAATAATATTGAATGTAGTAGACCATTGATTTTCATCCAATGGAGTGCAATGCTTTCAAATTTGGTCTAGAGCTACTGCACCATGACTATTGGTAGAGAGGAAGATGACTAGTTGTGTTGGAAGATGTACTTTGTCTTGACTTGTTATGGCTAGACAGACTACAGTGCTGCTTATTGCCTGAAATGGTGATTGAGATGAATCTGCATAGAGAAATTATAGAATGTAGATACCACATTAAAGCAAGTCACACTATTCGATTGACTTTGGACAAGTCATGGCCTCTCTCTATCTTCTGTATTCATCTTTCATAAGTAATAGATGAATACTCCTTTGATTTGAATTAGCCAGTTGACATAACAAGTGTTATTCGTCTGCAGTAAGTGATGGAGAACTTAGGCACATCAGAAGAATTCTTCTCTGCACTTCATCTTTTGATTTTTCTATCGAACTATTGAAGGCAAAGATAGAGTCGAACTAGCATCAGACAAATTAAGATGTTCTTCCTTTGTTCATCATTCATCTATCATGATTCGTCGGTGGACACATAGCCCTTTTCCTTTTGTCTTCTGATTCTTCTGTGATAAGTCATAGACGACTCTTGGTGGCACAAATGAAATTTCTCTCTGATTGCTCATCAGACAAATCTACTTTATCTTTTAATTCATTTATAGTAAGTACCAGATGATTTGTGGAAGTGTAGATAAAGTAATGGCTTATAGACAAAGTCCTTTTGTCTTTTGATCTATCTGTTGTTAATAACAAACGAATCCTAAGGTTGTAGATGAAGTAACATTGTCTACTAATTCATCTATGCTCGATATGCAGCTATTACTTCATCTTCTATTTTTTCTGTAGTACATTAGAGATGAATAATGATTCCTCAGATGAATATGAGCTCCGAGCAGTTGGAGTTCATCTTCTACAAGTTCTTTCTTTCTTCATTCTTGATTTGTTTGTCTCCGCTCAGACGAAGTTGTCTCTTTGTATCTAGCCTTCTTATCCTTAGATGAATTCTTTCTTTTACTTTATTGGTTAGACAAAGTCTCTTTTCTCATGCATGGTTGTCTGGGCGACTACTTCTTTGTCTTTCTTCATTTGTCTGCCAAGCCGTTGAGTTGCTTTTTCATCCTTGTACTTTGTCTTAGATAGACTTTGATTAGATGAAGTATAGATAGTCCAAATCTTTCAAACACAGTTTAAGCTCTTTAATCATGGCTTCTTCTTTTAGCTATCTTTGCTTTGCATTTGTCTGTGTGAAAGTTTCTCTCTAAGTTTTACAAACAAAGCAAGCTCCTTCGCTGCACATCTAGAAGCCTTGTCTTCTTCTTCTTCTTAATCCTTGTAGCAGATAATTGAAGTGCCAATAGATTGTAGTCGATTGTGATCTTGCACTTAGAAGCTTTTGTACACTTGCTTGGATGTCAGCATAATGTATTTATATTTAATTAATTTTCACTTGATGTAGAGCAAGGATAGCATCTATTTTATTTAGCGCAAAATATAATAACTCATTAAGGCACAATGCTGTCATATGATCCATCATAACAGATAATGATAATTAAAATTTAGTATAATAAGGATCATATGATAATTATGTTTAATCTTATTATGTTAAAAGTTAAGCGCATTATGTATACTCATGTAATTTAATCATTAGCTTAAATATACATATCATTTGATTGTTAGCATTTTAAGCATTCACATTATTTCATCTTATTACAAGTTTTGTTGTCATTAAAATCATTATGAATAAGCCCAATAATCTCTCCCTTTTTGATGATGACAAAACCTTGGAGACTTGTGATTTACAGATTTATAGAATGATAGGACTCCCCCTAAATATCTGACTTATGTAATCTATCACTCTCCCTTTCTTTTACCGAAGCCTTCCTTCTCCATAAGCTCCAAGTTTAATTCTCTCCCCTTTCTTTCTTTTGCTCCCCCGTTATGTTCACAAGCTTGTATTCACAGGTTTTCCACTTTTCTCTTCCCTTTTTTGTTAGAATAAAAAAGGTTCATAGTTTTTCTACCCCTCTAACATGCACTTGTGAAATTTTACTTCTCCCCCTATCTCCTAGACATGAGTTTCTTATTCCCAAAGATTTACATTCATATTATAGGTAACATTCAAACATTATGTCGACAGTAAAATTTTAATCAACTTTTAAGCATACATCATTCCATATAATCATAATTACTTCATTTAAGAATATCAAATAAACATTCAAAATAATTTCATGCAAATAGATAAATCTTATGGTGACAATGCATGATCTTGATTTGTTACACCTTGTTTTGAATTTCTAAATATTGATATTATGATCATTTATCCTATGTCCTTTCAAACTAATGCAGCTTTCTTCGGAGACTTACCTAATAGTGATTACCAAGGTAGACAGTTAAGAAATTTTATGACAAACTTAATGTGTTGCTTGAGAAGGGGAGAATCTTCAAATTTATTGTCATGTATAGAGGAGTTGGAAACGAGACGACATTTCAGTGTGCACCAGAATGGTCATGGCATCATCAAGTTCTCCTTCAAGGCAAGTTCAATTGAATGATGATAATGCAAATGCAGAGAAGACTCAAATTCTCCATGACAAGATTAGGAAGTTAAAAGAAGATTTGTATTATGCTAGGGCTACAGCTTTTGATTTTAATCACCTTTTGACGAAACATTTTGTGGCTTACATGGGAGCCATAAATCGAGTAAAAAATTTAGAGATGGAGTTGGCCAAAGTCTATAAAAGAATTGATAATTTGGAGACAGTTATTGATATCCTAGCTGAGTGAATAGGTTTTATTTTTATCTCCTTTAAAATTTTGAATTGTCAGGTGTATTATTCCAACTTTTTGAATATATCTTTTAATTTCTATGCTTGTGATCATTGAATCATATTCTTTATGAATGCATTATTATGTTAATCATTTAGATACAGTTAGCATAGTTTATTCATCATATTTCTAGGGTTAAAATGCATACTCCTATTGAATTCTATTTTGGGTCTCTATTGTATGAGAATCTATTCCATGTTAACACCGCTAATGAATTACTCTTATTGTTTTTATCAAGAAGACAATTATAGAGATTTGAGTTGTAGAGTTAATGCATCTCTTAGGAGCTAGTTGTGACCCTAGGTATTCTCGACTTCAAATATATTAATAGGCAGCAATATGGGTAACTGTTTTACGAAGTGAGAGGTTAGAAATGGATCAAAGTAGGATTGAGAGAAGTAATCAAGTTCTCTTTTTGAAGGAAGAGATGAGGCAACTGAAGAAAGAGCTGAAGGAGGCTAAGTGGGCGGAGGAATGTTTGGATCTTCTACTGACTTGCCACTATGTAGATTATGGAAGAATTATGGATCATGTTAAGGTATTGGAGAAGGAGTTGGCTGAGGCTCAACAATGGATTGAGGAGCTAGTGGTAGTCATTGAAGTCTTGAGGAAGTAGATGTTTTGAATTTTCTTTATTTTTATTAAACTGAAGAGAGTTTTCATTATTCTTTTTAAAGGATGTTTTTAGTTTTATGTTTTCCCTTATTATATTCTAAATTCCTTTTAATGGTTTATTTTATTGATGAATTGATTTAAATAGTGGTTAAAATTATACAGTTATTTGTTACATGTTTGTTCTGATGTTTTTATTTAAGGGTATTTTAGATTAAGCCTTAGCAATGATTACAGAAGGAATGACTAGGAATGAATTCCTATTCGAGACCTTAAACTGTAAAGTTTCCCAAATAGGCTTGATAGTGCCTTAGGATTGTAATGATGTTAGAGTTTTGATCATTTTAAGGTTTATTAAGATTTTTGAGATGATTTAACTCAAAGCAGTAAACTCAACTTAATTCAAATCCAATGCAGTTCATTCAGAGGCATCTAGAGTATATAGCATTGAAAGAAATATAATTAAGTTTGACGACTTATCTCTTTTGATACTTTCTTTCATAGATTTCTCATTTTGAGCTCATAACTATTGTTTACATACATGACTAAACATTTCACTTTTATTATTTTGTCCTTGATGCTTCATCTAAAGAATGATATTGTTCAGGTTACAGTTTTGATTTATCTAATCATTTCCTTGCATCTAAAACTTGAGCTCATAGGCTCTTTTGCTTGGATTCATGAGCTGAGAAGAAGGTTTTAATTTTTCATTGATCTTTTTCTTCTATCCTCAACTCAAGCTTTCCTACTCTTAAAATATTCTTGCACTTTTTCTTCATTAATGAGTTCAAATTGATATGGACAAACACTGCCAATATATCAGTGCAAAAAGTTATTTTAATCATAATAGTATGTAGAGGAATAAGCTGATGGATTAAAGTACTTTTCATGAATATGAAGGATAAATATATGCTTTAATCAGACATTGAGTTATTTAAGCTAGCACAGATGTAAATTACAATTAACCTTATATGCTAGATCAACTTGTCTTTTTCTTAAATGATTTTGCGCATAATCATTCGATTTCATTATTATATCTTTCTTTTAATTATGTGTCTTTTAGGCATCTTTAGTTTTAAGTCATTTAAGCTTATATGTCTTTTAGATATTTTTATCTTTAAGTTGTTTATTATTTTTTGAATTGTTATTTATTTTCTAGTTTGTTTTATGTTTTGAGAGTTTTTATCAATCTAAAGTTAATTCCTAGGTTATGTACATGAATGATAAAGATATGTTCAAAAATTTAAATAATAATTCTTATATTAGTTAGTATCCAGTTATATAGTAAGGTATATACAAAAAAAATTACATTTGATTCTTATTTTATGTTTTTCATGGGTTTATTTATTTTATTTTGTTATCATTCCCTGGTTCTAATGAAATTATGTACAAATTGCTTAATATTTTAATTTCCTTATTTTGAGTTATTTCTAGGATCTAATTTGTGTTTTCTGAATATGAATTATTCTTACTCTAAATCTTAGGTTCCACACATATGAATAAAAGAATATGAACTCTAAATTTTATCAATAAACAAATGAATGAATAATATAATTGTAAAATTGAATAAAATTTTGTACAAACATGAAAATGAAAGCAGTTAAAGATCTAAGCATGGATTCTAATTTCCTTATAATAAAAGAATAAAAATTAGATATAAGCAATTGAAGAACTAAATTTAAACAAAACAAAATGCACAAATAAAATTCTGCATATGTAAGGTCAAAACATGTAAATGAACTTTTAATTATTGATAAAATTCTAATGTAACTTCTAATGATATTCAGCTGAATTATAAAGGTACAAGAAGTAAAAGTTAGTTTCTATAGAAGAATTAGAAGCAGATGTACACATAAAGCTTTGAAAACTAAATTCTGGTGCAAGAAAAATTTGAAATGCAAAGAATGATACATAATAAGTGGTTGTTTGAGTTTGAGTATCATACCTACACTTACCTTTTCATGGAACTTGGAATTTCATCATGTCTTTTCATTTTATTTCTTCAAACTAGGTCTCCTTTCTTTTTCTTCTTCTTCAAGAGTTTGTTTCTTCACTCCTTGAATTCCTATACTCAAGTTAATTTCAATAATAACATAAATAGTGTGTGAGTGCAATATATTTTGCCCTTAGAAAATAATTTTTGGATTATTTAAAACTTCTCATTCTATTTTACATGATAAGACATCTTTACAAATGGAAGGGCAGAGAGCATATAATGATACTTGATCATTTTTAGATTTGCTCTCACTTCATCCTTCTTAATGCCTATATGAATGATTTTTCATAGCCATAGATCATTGGCCATAAGATATGTTTCCAATATCCTTTTCCATTATATCATTTGATTTCATCTAGAGTTTGGAAGATAGGAGATGTAGTATTCTTTGGAGAACACTGAGGATGACATTGTTAGCTAAGCCAAATGGATCACTAGAATTATTTATATAGCCCGCTCTGATACCACTTGTATGTTCTCGTAGGATGACTTAACCTAAGAGGGGAGGGGTGAATTGGGTTTATGAAAGTTTATTTTTCAGCTCCTTTGAAGCATTTTCCTCTTTTCAGGCTTGTGTGTTGTGCATTATAAGGTGAATAGTAGTAGTAAAGCACAGGGAAATAAAACAAACACAAATAACACAATTTTTATAGTAGTTTGGGGACCCCATCCCTACATCTACTCTTCCAAGAGCACACACTCATTGTGCCTTGGGTTCTACTATATCCCATACAATGGAATACATAAGTGTCCCCGACACATCTTCTAATTTTCATGAGCTCACCAAGAAACTCACTGGTTTCAAAGATCACCAGCAAACTTGGTAATTTTCCCAAGGTCACTACCAACTCACTGGTTTCGAAGCTCACCAATAAACTTTATAGTTTTCTAGAGATCACCAACAACTTGTACAATGCAGTTTAATGAGTTTACCCCAAACTCTCTAGTTTTTTGATTAACTAGAAAACTTTCACACATTTAATCATAGGGAAAGATTAGATCTTTTACAACTCTATCAATACATAAAGATCTTCCCCAAATATAAATATAATGGCCATAAAGATTAGCTGATTGAAGCTCATAGAAGATATTCACATTTAAGCTCTTAGCCATGGTGGAAGGATTTGCATAAGATTAGGCTTATTTGAAATGGGTTCCTTCGCCACCTTTAAATTGTCCCACTTCTTCTCCTTAAATAGCTTCGTCAAAATCTTTGCCCATTGGAGAAGATGGGATTCGTTGAACGTAGAATGGTGAACAACATTGAATATAGTAGAGTGTTGATTTTCATCCGTTGGAGTGTAATGCTTTCAAATTTTATCATGAGCTACTACACCATGACTGTTGGTAGAGAGGAAGATGACTAGCTTTGTTGGAAGATGTACTTCATATTGACTTGTCATAGCTAGATAGACTATAGAACTGCTTATTGCCTAAAATGGTGGCTGAGATGAATCTGCATAGAGAAATTGTAGAATGCAGATACCACATTAAAGCAAGTCACACTAATTGATTGACCTCGGACAAGTCACGGACTCTCTCTATCTTCTGCATTCATCTTTCATAAGTAATAGATGAATACTCCTTTGATTTGAATTAGCCAGTTGACATAACAAGTGTAATTTATCTATAGTTAGTGATGTATGAGCTTAGGCGCATCAGACGAATTCTTCTATGCACTTCATCTTTTGATTTGTCTATCAAACTATTGAAGGCAAAGACAGATTTGAACTAGCATTAGACAAATTAAGATGTTCTTCCTTTATTCATCATTCATCTATCATGATTCATTGGTGGACATGTAGTCCTTTTCCTTCCATCTTTTGATTCGTCTGTGATAAGTTATAGACGACTCTTGGTAGCGTAGATGAAATTTCTCTTTGATTGCTCATTAGACAAATCTGCTTTGTCTTTTGATTCGTCTGTAGTAAGTAGTAGATGATCTGTGGAAGTGTAGATAAAGCAATGGCTTACAGGCAAAGTCCTTTAGTCTTCTGATTAGTTCGTTGTTAGTAACAGATGGATCCTGAGGTCATAAATGAAGTAATGTTATCTACTAATTTGTCTATGCTTGTTGTGCAACTCTTACTTTATCTTCTGATTTTTCTATAATAATTATAGATGAATAATGATTCCTCATAGAACATGAGCTCCAAGTAGTTGGAGTTTGTCTTCTACAACTTATTTCTTTCTTCATTCTTGATTTGTCTGTCTCCGCTCAAATGAAGTTGCCTCTTTATATCAAGCCTTCTTATTCTCATACGAATTCTTTCTTTTACTTTGTTGGTCAGACAAAGTCATTTTTCTCATGCATGGTCGTTAAGGTGACTGCTTCTTTGTGTTTCTTCATCTTTCTGCCAAACCATTGAGTTACTTCTTCATCCTCGTACTTTGTCTTGGATAGACTTTGATTAGATCAATTATAGATAGTCTGAATCTTTTGGATGCAGTTTAAGCTCTCTAATTATGGCTTCTTCTTTTAGCTATCTTTGCTTTACATTTGTCCGTGGAAGTTTCTCTCTAAGTTTTACAGACAAAGCAAGCTCCTTCATTGCGCATCTAGAAGCCTTTTCTTCTTCTTCTTCATCATCCTTATAGCAGATAATTGAAGTGCCAATAGATTGTAGTTGATTATGATCTTGCACTTAGAAGCTTTTCTGCACTTGCTACGATTTTGGTATAATGTATTTATCCTTAATTATTTTTCACATGATGTAGAAAAAGGATAGCATACATTTTATTTAGCACAAAATATAATAACTCATTAAGGCACAGTGTTGTCATATGATCCATGATAACAAATAATGATAATTAAGATTTAGTATAATGAGGATCATATGATAATTATGTTTAATCTCATCATGTTAAAAGTTAAGCACATTATGTATACTTATGAAATTTAATCATGCAGCTTAACTATACATATCAGTTGATTGTTAGCATTTTAAGCTTTCATATTATTTCATCTTATTACAAGTTTTGTTGCCATCAAAATCATAATGAATAAGCCCAACATCACATACATTATTTACATACACATCCATAAGCCATGGTAACTCTAAATAAATCAATTTGGATTAAATAAACTCAAGTCATAAGTGTCAACCATTCATTACAAGCATCTATATCTCATTTTAACGTTTACTCAAGTCTCAATTGCATAAGTTTACTTTATCATTAGTCCCAGAGCTATTCAATACCCTTTGTAACTATTCATACATCATATATTTTATTACATTATGTTATCATCTTATTCATTGCTAATCATAAGCCACAATTAAGATAATCAATTTCATAGAGTTTCTTACTAAACCATTTCATCAAACAGCTTGTAAGCATCATTCAATTACAAAGTTCTCAACAGCATGGTTTAGGGGCATTTCACTCCCAATTACGTATTATCGACCCATAACATAGATAACCTTGAATTCAATGTAATAACGTATTAATCATGCTAACACATCATTAATCACAAATCCAAGTAAAAGAGCCTACAATTTCAAGATCTGGATGCAAGGAAATGATTAAAAACTATAGCCCAGAACAACACCAAAAATGGCATTAAAGGCTTGACAACAAAAGCTAATCATTTAGTCAAGATTGATAACAACACCTACGAATTCAAATGAGAAATCTATGAAGGAAGTGCCAAAAAAGATAAGTTGTCAAACTTGATTATAATTCTTTCATTGCTATATAATCTAAATGACTCTAAATGAACTACATTGGATTTGAATTAAGTCAAGTTTTACTATTTTGAGCTAAATCATATCAAAAATCTTAACAAGCCTTAAATGATCAGAACTATAACATCAATATAGTCCTAAGGCATTGTCAAGCCTGTTTGGGAATCCTCATAGTTTAAGGCCTCAAATTGGAATTCTATTCCTAGTCATTCCTTCTATAATAATATTTATTAGCTTGATCTCACATAAAGAATTAGAATTAAAAAGTAAAAACTCATGAAGATAACCATCATGACATACAAACAGAACATCTAACATTAACATAATTCCATTAACATTCAAACATCCAAAAAATTTTCCATCTTCTTAAAACATCAATAGCCACCAATAAGTTCAGAACATTTAACAAAGAAAATTAAAAATGGTTACTCTTTTAAAAACTGCTAACAACTCTATAATTTTGTCCTAAGTCTCAGATAGTTTTTTCTCCAAAGCCTTAATTCTATCCATAATCTCTCCATAAGCTATATACCGGTTAGTTAAAAGCAGATCTGTAGAGACATTTATCTTCTTAGCAGACTTTAATTCCTTTTTCAACTGTCTCACCTCCTCTTCAAAAAAATGAATACAACTATTTCCCTCACTTATCTCTCGCTCCATTGTTGCCTGAATGTTAACCTCATATATTGTTTGTCCAACTAAATATCATAGAATATAAGGGTCATAATCAGTTTTCAAAAGACACATAAACTTTACATGAATAATCATAACTTATATCGGAAATAGATCTTCACACTTTTAGAGACCCAAAAAAGACAAAATAGGATTATGCATTATCATTGCTAAACAATAATGAATAAAATATAATAAAAGATACACATCCAATATTTAACCAACTAAAAGAACAATTCTATAAACAACATAAATCACTAAACTTAAAGTTTCATAATGTAAGGCCCGGGAAAATTTTACAAATGTAAATTTTTGCTACTGTAAAGTTTTGGTAATTTTGCCGGGTCGATAGGTTGTCTAATTAAAGTTTTGAGAAAATTATTATGAAAAAGTTATGAAATTGAGTAGATTATTGATATAAACATGATGATGAGG
>JAYJMB010022877.1:18270-37350 GCA_036873735.1 Pouteria campechiana | reverse complement strand
CTGCACAAAACCAAACCCAACAAAGGACTCCCTCAAGCAACGCAACAAAAGAAAACCGAACAAAGGAAACTCTATGAAGACTCTTTCAAAACTGCTACAGGAGCCCAAAAAGAAAAGGCAACAGATGGCCTCTCTCGAAAACAGCCACAAAAGCAAAATACAACAGCTCTCTCTCTCTCTCTCTCTTCCCGAAGATAACACAGTAGGATGGAATCAAAGAAAATTGACACTCTTCCCGAGGATAACACAATAGGATGGAATCAAAGAAAACCGACAAGATGTTTCCAGCCTCGTGATCGCCCTCCATCCGCTATATACTTGCCATACACTCTTAACCGACAAGATGTTTCCAGTCTCGTGATCGTCCCTCATACGTGCCGCCAAACACTCTTCAAGCCACACGCATGCCGGCCACGCAATCCATCCATTCATTCGTTGGTTGGGTTGGCAAACCAACCTAGAAACTAAGCATTTCGGGGACTACCACTGTTTGTAAATGTAAAATCCACTACGCCTATCAGCTTTTACACTTGTTTACCCCATAGGTTTGCTTATGTAGCAAACATGATGCATGTGACCTCTACCAAACCCGCTAACCACGTGTAACTCACCTCGATGAAATGGATTGCTAAGATAGGAGAAGAAAACCCAACTTGAGCTGGAGCAGGAATTGACTTTTGGGTGATCTAGAAATGATGCTCTTCACCTGATGAACGGCGTGGATTTCATATGCACAAGATGGTAGGACGCATAAAGCTTGGTTGCTTTAACCAAGGCAGTAACCGTAAGAGGTGCATGCACAGAAGCTACATGAGGACGAGTGCACTGATGATTATGAGGTTGGGTGCACTGGTGATAACTGGAAAGAGACAAAGGTGGTTCGGTCTCGTGATCTTCTTTCTCTCAAGGAGAGTTTGGGGCCCTCTTGTCTCTGGAAATTCGGTCTCTGGATGAATCTGACGGTGACGTGTCATCACCGTACGCTAATGTGTGGCTTTTACCTTGCATCAAAACCAAAGACGGAATTTCGTTGCGTACTACTGCATCAGCTTTGGTTAAAACACCGCACTATTTATGTGGGGCCCTTCTTCTTGGCATTACTAATAGAAAAGATAGGCTAAGTAAGCCTTCAATAATTGAACTCGCTTGTCTTCCTTAACTCAGCTCTCATTACTCAACGCACGCTTGCATCCACAAATCATAGGTGGAGAATATGCATGCATGTTACGGCACTGCCGATCTTTTAAATCATTCCTGGACAATTCCTTTTTATAAAGAGAGAAATCATGGAGGTGTTGCTCGCCACGTTAGAAGAGCTGAATGGCCCCGATCACTTTTTTTAACCGTGCATTTTTTTAACATCCACCCAAACCATAGTGGAGCATGATAGGGACTCTTACCTACTCCCGTGCTTCATCGTGGGTGCACGCAAAGCAAATGGTTTAAAGGAATTTTTCATCGAACTTTCTAAAGAAATCTTTCTTTTTTCAAAGAATGGAGATAAAATTAAATTCGACAATGGACTATCATACATGTTCAATTCAACCATCATACATACACTTAAAATCCAAAATTTATTATATAAATAAAATACTTAGGTGGGCTCCAAATTAAAATCATTTGAAAGCTAATATCCACGTTTCAAAACTCTTTCATTTACCGTCGGACACAACCATAAATCTGTACCTTCAAAAGCATTCATCATACATTGACGCAAATAATTTTCGTATTTTACACAATTTTTTTTCATTTTTCAATGATACAGCTAATACAAGCCCCTAATCAAAATGACTTCGCATAACTAAAAGTAATAATGTTAGGTATGATGGTCAGATTGAATTTCACTTAATCATCGCCAGTTAGTTAAAAAATGTAAGTCCCTTTGAAATTTTAATGAGAAGTGAACCTTACATTGATCCATTACCCTTTATTCGGGACTTCACGTTGATGAGGCAGAGAGAAAACCCGTATCTGTCAGTCCCCACCCAGCTGTTCCACATCCAATCCGTCAAGATTCCACCACCAATCGCTCCAATCATCCATCGATCATTGGCTTCGCTCGCAGGGACAGTCACAATAATGGTTTGAGCATTGCACAAATAGAAGTCAACAACAAAATCAGGGAGAAGCAATTAACGCAGAATCCCTTCACGAACAGATCAGTGCCCCATGATTAACCAGATATTTTAGCCGTTAGTAGACTCAATAGAAAACGCCAATAAGTGAGTGTTACAAACATATAATTCCTTCTGTGGGGTAAACTTTCTGCGGCTTGGTAACATGAGATTTTCCTCGGGAAACAGAGCAAGAGGCTTCTTCACAAAGCTTTGCTACCTTATGGACTTCGCAGAAGATCCTTTAGGTTTCTGTGACGCCCATCACATTCTTGTGTCTTCCTCTGCTACAAGAACTTGTTTTCTGTATAATCTGAGACAAATGGTCCATGCTCCATCACTTCTGGAAATCCATCAGAAACCCATCCAAAACCTGGGAGGTTTGAAAAACCAGGGGAGAAAACCGGATGGTTCATGCTCTTTGCTGGTTAGAGTTAATTCCAATTGAGTAAGCTTCGTCTGGATAATCATCAGGCCCATCTTCTTCATCTGAGGAGATGAGGGAAGATCCCATCCATGACCTGAATCCCTCATTTACCCGCCTCTCCATATGCGGTGACACTTCATGAGATGCCTCCAACATCTCCAGCCCAAGGTTCCGACCAGTGTAGTCTGCCTCATCAAGAATTACCGCTGCTTTTCTTCGTAGGAAAAATGCAGTGCCACCATATAGGATTACCAGCCCCCACGCAGTAATCTCATAGCACCAGAACAAGGCTGAGGAGCAACTGTTTCGCAGCGTGAGGAGGCTGGAGCCAAGAAACATGGCAAGGAGTGCAAAGATGATAGCAACAGTAGTGTTAAGGATTGATAAGCAGCGGACACCGCCTGCATGAAATTGGGTGAAAGAATTAAAATAACAATGCAATGTGAAAGGGCTTCACATAATCCTGCTTCGTTCAGCGTTAATGAGCAACAGATGCATAAAGCATCGTGCTAAATGAGGGACCAGAAGACAAAGGATAGGACAAGGTTGACTAGCTAGATTTTACAATCCATCTGAGCACAGCATTTGCAACAGCCAACAAGTGTAAGTTTCAGAAAAGGACAATGGAAACCAGGGGCAAATCATCTTTGGAATACTCACTATAAAGGGCAAGCTGCAACAAGAAAATTAGTAAGCTAACAAGGCCACAAGACAAGCAAGTTGACAAAATTGGAAGGAAACAAAATGGGAATAATATAAAGGCCGCCCCAGCAGAATCTACCAATTGTTATGGTTGATGCATGTAGCCACTGCAGAAATCTACCAATGGATATGCATCAGATATGGTTGCAAAGAAAACCATCTTTCTCACCCAGGCAGCCTGTTCAATAGAGAGTAGATTTAACACTAAAACAGTAATCACACCCATCAAGGTAAGATAGCATGTGCAACATACCCCTCTTTGAAGCACAGTAATTATTTTCCACCACCCTCAGGCACCCATGTCTTGAAGGAGCAGCATAAGCAACAGCAATTCCTTTGGCAGAAAAAAAAAAACAATTAGAAACCTCAAAATTTAGAACTTTTTAAAAAACAAGAAAGAAAAGAAAAAGAAAAGTCAAAATTTAAAACTTTAGAAGGCAGCAAGAACAAAAGCAGTGTGATGAGAAAATGAAAAACAAAATAGCAAGGTTACAATATGACATAAAAAGGGTGGTATTTCTTCCTTTCTCTGTTATTCTTTTCACATCCTTCTTCCTCTTTTTTCTTCTTCATTTTGTTTTCGTCAGCCTAAGGTTGGCATTTCATTAACAGCAAAGATCATGAATTTTGTAAAAATAGCATCAAACTGTAGGAGAGACCCAGAAAAACTGACTTCTAAATTTTCTCAAATAAGAGAAGATATTTCAGAACAAATTTTCTGAATTATCTTCAAGCTATCAAATCTAGCAGACATCTAAAGGCTTTTC
This sequence comes from Pouteria campechiana, assembly GCA_036873735.1. NCBI lineage: Eukaryota > Viridiplantae > Streptophyta > Magnoliopsida > Ericales > Sapotaceae > Pouteria > Pouteria campechiana. Next base: position 33,340 of record JAYJMB010022877.1, on the reverse strand, counting down.
CAAACGGACCCTAAATTCATATCATATCTAACCTGTACATGGTTCAGACATGGGCCAAGCTCTTAGTAACACAAACCATACCCAGTTTAACTAAATTTTGAGATAATACATGTAAATCTGTATCTGTAGTGTTCATTGTGAAACCAGACCCTTTGATTATTGGTTATGCATGATACCTTGATTTTCTAGATTATAAGCTCCTTGCTACTGATTCGTGTGAATATCTGTTGCCAACTTCACATATTCCAACCCAATCCCCATGGTTGCAGGCTTGACATGAGGTTTTTGAAGATTGGATTGGGTTCGGTAAGATATTTTCCAACCAACCAAGATTATGCTTGACTGGATGATTTTAGAGCCAATTTATGCTTGAGCTGACCTCAACCCACAAAACCTACTAAAGGTGCACCACTACCATGTTATGCTGCAAGGTCTTCCATTCTGGTCCACTATCACATTTCTTGTGATCTATACATTCGTTATTTATGACACCATGGATTTCTAATCTGTAATTTTATTAGCAATTATGACATAGATGATGTGATTACATGCATCCAGATAATGCTGTCCTCTTGACATTTGCAGTTAAGTAACCATGGATCACGAGCAGAACTTATCTCTAGGAAAGATGAAGTATGCCCATGACCATGGCCAGTTGGGGGTACTTGACTAAAACTTTGCAAGTTGTATCCAGCTGTGTAGCTCAGTTGGTTGGCTCCAAGAGTGCACTCGTCTTGATCACATGTTCAGAACTTGCATCATCATATTTATCTCCCGAAGTTGTGCAGGTTAAACTTTGGTGGTAGGTCATAGGAAAGCCATCACCCATAGATATCGGTGGGTTGTTTAAGAATAATTGGATTGTGAACACGATGCTGCAATTGTCAAGCTCCCTGTCTGGTCATAACTTCAATGGCATCAAGGCTACTAATGATTCTCCGGGTCATGAATCCAATAACATCATCTACTAATGATCCTTCCAGGCAGAAAGATGCAAATCATACTTCATTCTCATCCCACCTATTACTTTGGGGACTCAAGAAATGAAATAAATTGGACATAATGAATAACAGAGTCCTAAAGACTTGATGACACAGTTGGCAGTGGTACAAGAATTTGTTGGCAATAACATCAAGGATACTAATGATTCTTCCAGGCAGCAAGCTGCAAATCATAATCCATTGTCATCACAGCTATCACTCTGGGAACTCTAGAAATGAGAGAAATCAAACAAAAAGACTATCAACTTGAAGATACAGTTGGAAGTGGTACAAGTATTTGTGGGATGCTCTGTATCCTCTGCTAGTATATGCCAATTAAGAGATGCAATTCTTTTGGTTTCTGTCTGATGTGTTGATCACTTGGCCAGCCAAGTTGTGCCCTTAACTTTCTTTACATAAAGTTTAATTCATCAAAAAAATAAAAGTAAAAATAGCATCATTGGCATTTCAGGAACCTGTCCATCATCTGATTCAGCACCACCCATAACATGCGCAAGTTTCAGCGTGAAAAGCATGTGAGATAAGCTTCACTGCTTTGCTCTTCTGGCCAGAAGACTGAACCAGTTCACCCTTCACCTGGGTCCATACCTCACTAAAAGCGTATGGATAGGTCGAAGAACTTTCTACGCCTATCAGAAACCATGTCCAATGCCACCTAAAACCAAAAGCTTCTACAGCTACTCATTTTTAAGGCCAAAGATCCAAGGCTTTTCTTTCTCCTTGTAACAATACGAAAGCTCAAAAACTGTAACCTGCGGCATAAACCATAGTCCATACTGGCAATGTGTCCACATGCAAGACCACCATTCATGTGCCGGACTAGCAATCATTATCTTCCATTCAAAATTTCATGGCTTCTTATGCTTTTGCTAACTATTGTTTTGAATACGATGTGAATTCGACTTTTTATGTTGAAATACCAGCAAGCAAAAGACAATTACATGATTGGAACATTCAAACAATACAAAACCAGAAAAACCCCAAAACCCTCACCTGCCAGAAGGTAAACCACCGAAGCAAAGAAGACGATTGCGGACGGCACGAAAACAACCATCCAGTAGTAGTTCGCCACCTGATTCTCCGTCAAATAAAACGAGCCACGAAACGGATCGGAGTCATGCGCCGCATTCCCCAGCAGTTCCTGGACCCGGCGGTCGGCGCTGTGGCAGAGCAGACGGTTTCCAGCTTTTGAAGGGAAGACAATGGTCAAGCTGACAAACGCGGATACGAGGACGGCGATCCAAACAATCACGACAAAGAACGTGAGCATAGGCCTCTGGAGTCGGCCCCACGCCTTCTCCTCGTCGCGGAGGTTCTCGTACTCGCGCTTCGGCATAAAAGCCTGGCGGAGAGCGTCGCCAATGATCGCCATGATCGAGAAGAAGGATTACATACACAATCCGGAATCTACGGATTCTGCAACGGATCTAACAAAATCCTACCCCTAATGCCTAGTTTTTGGCACATCTAAATGAGAGAGAGAGAGAGAGATCTGGAACTGTAAACCTAAAAATCTGATTTTGCAAAACAAAACAAAATTCCTTTTATGACGAGGGAGATGGATTTCTGGTTTCTCCTCAGAAGTTATTTCTTGGATTTCTTTCTCCGCGGTTTGGTTGCGGGATCGGCCAGCCAAGGCAAAAGCTGATTTGGCGGGGTGTTCCGGGACGAAGAGGGTGCACTTCACGCCAAGCCGCATCTCAGAAATCAAGCATGCGAATGATTAAATAACGGTACTTCGAAGGAGTTCGACTATTCCAGCAGCTTAACATCTGAAAATGGTGCTATGCAACGTCTATAAATCAATCGTAACCGTTAAATTATTTTTTTTATTGTCCTATTATTCATGATGGGTTGTCTTTATTCCTGGTATATTTTTTTCCCTTTCCAAATCTACCTTTGAATCTCAAAAGGAGTTCTGTTTACTTGATATTTAGAATTTATTGTTTTTATCGATGCAAATTTAATGCGAGGACTGTGGAATGGAGAGATTTAGATGGCCAAAAATATTCTGAGGATCTGTGCAAGAGTAGGAATAGATTTACTCTGTCGAAAATAAGAGATTCTAGCTCGGCGCGCCATAGCGCGTCGTCGAGTTGGGAGTTGAGGTCAACGACACCTGCTGCCGCTCGAGGTCAGGGAAGTTTCGTCGGTCAAATTTAATTATTTAATTATATTTTAAATTTAATATTAAAAAATAAGAACACAGATCATTCATGTGGAATATAAATGAAGAAAATAATAAAATATTTACTTTAAAAAAATTGGCTGGCGTTTTTTCTATTTTAATCTTTTACAAAGGTCAATCTAAATAAATATATATATACACACCTCATGCATAGTTTACTTCGTTAATTAAAAGTTTGTCTACGTTTATGATTAAGATTCTTTATATGGTTCATATGGAAAGTCAATAATTATTATTATTTTCATGAAATTTGAGATTGAAATGAAAAGAAATTGCAAAGGAATTAGACTTTACCATCTGGGTTGGGTTGGGCTGCATTAGTGTCTAGTGGCACTTAGAGGGTGTAATGCAGCATATAATGTGCATTAGTGTCTAGTGGCACTTAGAGGATGTAATGTAGCATATAATGTAACAAAGGTCAGAAAAATGAAATAGAATGATAAATGTTAGATGAAAGAAAGTATAATAATTGTTATGAAAAGTAATAAAAATTAAAAAATAAGGTAATGAGTAAAAATATATTGTTTTGATTAAAAAATAATAATTAAAAATAAAAAAATATTTGCAACGTCTAGTCTTGTTTAATTTGAAATTTTAGTAGCCACATTGTGTAAAATAAAATAAATTAAGCTATTTCAGCAAATCTACACATGACCTCATTTAATATTTTTATAGCATTTTCTATGACTCAAAAAATAGTACATTTCATTAAAAAGTTCCTTATAAATTGAGTTGAATAGGTAAACAATTCATTTGTATAAAGAATGGTCCTTATAAAATAATTTAGATGGGTAATCGGTTTATTTGTATAAAAATGGGCCCTTCTAAAATGATTTAAGTGGGTGTGGAAATGACCAAGCATAATTTTTGCTTTATGTTGATGATGATATTATTTTATATTTAAGACAATTATAACTTATGAGAGTATGAGTCATGGGCTATAAATTATTTGCCAAGCTCCAATGCATTTGATAGCAAAAGCTCCTTATTTATTTAAAACCTAAAAATCTCTTAATTTATCCTTACTCTAAATTTTACCAATATTACAGCAATAAATCCTTCCACTCATGTGCCTAGATGTAATGACTATGCTAGAATCATAACCACTAATGGTGTGGTTCATCCAAAGTCTTCACACTTTTATGAAACAAACTGTGACCATTGAAAGATGATCAGGATGGTTCTTTTCCAGCACAAGAGATAAAAGATTTCATAAAGAAAGGCTATACGACGGAATCGATGAGGGTCCTAGACGTTTTGAAGCGCAAATAAACTTAAAAATAACAACAATAAAGGAACAAGAATGAATCTCAAGCTTTTAAAAAGGGTGAGTATTTGGGTTATCTTTAAATTGAGTGTTGAATTTCCTACGAAGGCCTTGGGATGAGACTGGTCCCAACGTAAACACTACTATACTCGAGTAAAACTCTTCTAAAGGGTATAAGCTGATAGCAAGAGCTTGTATATTTAAGGGGTACATATTTAGTACTTTTATAGTTAAGCATAGGTGAGTAGTTGGAATATATACATAATTTATATGCAAAGGGGGATACATTCTGAAAAAATATGCATCCACAGTCCTAACTGCATGAGAGTCGGAAGAGACGTCCTATAATGCATCCACAGTCCTAACTGCATGAGAGTCGAAAGAGATGTCCTATAATGCATCCACAGTCCTAACTGCATGAGAGTCGGAAGAGATGTCCCATTAGTATTGGGATATGATATAGCATAGTTCCAACTAGATAATGAGTATCCGTGTCAGAGTTTTTTAACATTAGAAAGAAAAAGATAGTTAATTATTTGGCAAATTATATATATAATATATATTACAAATAAAATTTATGGAAACCAAAAAGATGCTAAGGATGTTGAGTTACCAGGAAGATTTTATATACACTGACATTAAATTTTAATATGTAGTATGTGTGCTGTCCAAAAATCAAAAAAAGTAAAACACATTAAGTAAAAGAACTTATAGGTGAATTCTTGCAAGTATTCCCAAATTATAATTTTATAGCATTTGTTTATACCCAAGTTTATCCTATTTTGTATATTCAGTTATTTCATCTTTGTGCTCTCGTGATCACATTGATATCCAGTGAGCCACCGTAATATGGTCACAGGTAATTTCCCAAGTGGGCTATCTTTAAAATGAAATGAGATTATAAGAAAATCGTGTCGGGCTATTTTGAATTAAGATCATCTCCACCCTAGCCCTATCCATGGAACCTTTAACCTAATTTTATTAGTAGATTGGCTCAGGTTGAGGTCAACCCAACCCTTACCTCAAATTCTAAAACTTCTAGCCAATTTTGGGTCAATAATTTTAGTTTACATTTTTTATATATACATTTTAATTTATTTAAAATATTAATTAATTATACTATAATTGGTTACAAGAATAAATTTTAACATATTAATCTTAAAAATATTTTTATAAGAATTAAATGTATTAAAGGGAAGCTTAAGGTAATATGGCTTCCAAAAGAAAGAAGTAAAAATATTGTTGAGTTTTAAATTGCACCCCTATCTAAAATAATTAGAGATAAGTGTGTGATTTATTTGAAATAATGGATACTAGATTAAGTTTAAATGTTTATTTTTTATAAAATTATTAAAATGGGTTAGGTTGGTTACAATAAAATTAATCAAACTTTGATCTTCTTTTTAAATTGGGTTGCATTTTTTAACCCTACCCTAAAGGTCAAAAATGACGTCCCAACCCTACATAAAACTCGCGTTGGGATTGTTGCCAGACCCAATTTGCACTTTTAAAAAACCAAAACTCACCACATTGTTTGCAAGCACTTAAATGCTGGGTTCACCTAAATTTTTGGATGCCTCAACTAAACAAATATTTTCAAGTACAACAATTGAATTAGATCCAATCAAAAGTTATTGAAAAATCAAAAGATTGCATGCTGCTACCTGACCATGAAATCGTGTTTCAACTACATCAAGAAATGGTGATATGCATGATAAAAACTGTAATACCTCGATCTTAACTAATGTGAAGTAGTTTTCACTTCGAGTTTCTTAAATTACATCGATACTTAGAATTTGTACGCTTTTGTTGCTTTGGACTTGCCATGGTTTATATGGAAACCCTTTATAAGTTATATTAGTGTCTAAAAATTAATCTTAGAATCAATCCAAACCACCAGTAGGAAAAAAAAGGATTTTTGTTAAGTAGTCGACGTCTCTCGAAACCAAAGCATCACCCGTGGATTCCTTTTCGAAGGTTTTGAGTCGTGGATGAATCCAACACTTGGCAAACAGCGTCCACCTGATGGCATTCTCACTGCAATCTCACTACCATGGATGCATGGGCTTTCTTCTTATTTATCATATTCTTTCTTTGTTTCCATTTACTAATGACAGAGACAGAGAGACTATCACGGACAGCAATCGCACTGCGATATGCTCGCGGGATTTCTTGATTTCTTGGTCTTATGTTTGTTCTTAATGAGAAAGAGAGAGACTCACGCTGGCTGCAGTCGCTCTTCCACATGCATAAGCAATCTATATCACATCCAATGAATTTCATGACGTTAAGCGGACCAGATCGACAGCTAAGTAGAAACTACCATCGATGCGATTCTTAACTCTGTCTTGCTAGCTGTGAATTCTCAAGTCTCAACAGAGAAAGCGAGCTATCCTCGTGAGTCTCACTTCTCCGACATTCGCGCTTCGCCAACGCAACCTTACGTGTCAAGAATTTTCTTTAAATAACACACACAAAAGAAGAGAATGGGTCCCTCTGAATCACGACGTATTGTACAGACGGAGAGAAAACAGTAAGCAAGCCAAACCTGATAAAAAGCTGAGGATTCAGAACACATGGACATCGGACCACAATCCACATCCCTCCCGACACTTGCCGCACTCCGACGAACAACAGGAATTCCGCTGCAGCAACAACAGCCTCCAAACAAGAGCCATCCACTTCCATTTCTCTCCCACCCGCGAGCAAAGCATCCAAACTAACTGGGGCCCACCTGCTGATGGGCGGCCTCGATCTCCATTGCCAGGCTGCCGTCCTCCTCCCGATCGGTCTCGCCCAGTCAACGTGGGCCCCACATCCCAGCTTCCGCTTTTATCCGCCGAATTCGGACCTTTGCCCAATGCGTGTCTTTTCAGCCGTCGTTTCGCCCGCTTGAATTCGCGCCCGCCGCCGGTCTGGATAAGAAGAACAATTGTCCATCCAGTTGCAGCTTACTGGTGGGCCCCACTTGCTGATCACGGAAACCAAATGGAGTTGGTCGGTTGTCGGCGAATTCTAAAATCGTCCTGACTCACCTTTATCACCGAATGCTATACTAGCGGCCTAGATTCGCTGACGCGGCACATGCGGCTCTGATTGCCCGAGAACACCCAGAGAGCTCCGGCGGCACAGAAATACACGCTACAAGAAACGGACACGCTCATTGCAAATACCATTGGCACCTTAGGCTCGATCTGAACCGTCCAAATTGGTGGATCCTAAAACCAGGAGCATCGGTGATGGAACTTGCAAATTATTGACCTGTATCAACGGTTTAGATCGAGATAATTACTTGATATGGCTTAATACGTGTGTATTTACTATTTCGACAGAAGAATCGCTAGAGCATAATGGATTCAGACCCTCTTGTGAAGTCCTCGTGATAAATTCCAGTCCGATCGTTTCTTAATGCTTAAAATTACTTAATTTCTAAGGATCCATATTATTAAATTGTTATCTTAGTAAATATTTTATGGTTGAGATCTTTTACGAATATGCTTCCTGGCGTCTTTTTCCGCGAATGGCTTTTTTTTAAGCCGTGCGAATCGTCGCTGTCGTCTGCCGAATTTGGAGAATCGATTGAGCGGCGATTCCCAGCGCCGACGTGGCCAAAAGGAAAGCTCGAAGAAGTGGAAAAATAGAAGAAAAGATAAAAACAAGAAAAGAAAAAGATTTTCAGAAAACTCCTCTCTCCGCCCCTCTCTCCGATCAAAGCCTTTTGACCTCTGCATTTCTAGGGTTTTTTTTCCGTCTCTGACCACAGTCTGAAGGAGGAAATCTTCGCCATTCGTTGATTCTCATCTTCGACGTGAAGTTAGAGGGTTGCTTCAGCTGCTGCGATGGTGCACGCGTTGGTCGAGCGAGCTACGAACTATTTGCTGGTAGGTCCGGATTGGGCCTTGAACATCGAAGTCTGCGATATACTGAATCACGATCCTGGGTATGTGTTTTTGCTTCTTGTTTGATGTTGGTGTTTCTGGAAATTTGGTTTCAATAATTTTTGAGGAATTACTAGACCAGCGGTTTGGATTTTCTTCTGCTTGTTTTGAAAAGGCATAAGATGAAGGTGCTGTAGAAAGTTTCTTTCAGTCTTGAAACTGCTGGTGGTTGAGGGTAGATAAATAAATAAAAAAGCTTCTACCTTGAATTGGAATAGATTGGTTCTTCGGTTGAAACTGCCCTGCTGTCTGTTTGGTTCCCTTGGAAAGGTGGAATCACCGGAGACAGTATCTTGGCTGAGATGAAGACGGTAACGATATGTATTTTGAGGTTCGAAGTGGTCGAATTTTGAATTTTCTGATCGCTGAAAGCAGGAACACCCAATAGCAAAAATGTTAATTGGGACCCCCAAGTTGGAAGTTAAATTGAGATCCATGTGGAGGAGGATGAACATCCAGTTCTAGTTTACCCTTTTCTTTTCTGTTGACATGCTGGTGAATGGTGGTAGTATTGTAAGGCCGTGTTTGGATTGAGGGACATATGATCTCCGTGAGGAAATGGAAACCAATTTCCTCAACTCAGTTTGCTTGCCTTGTTTATAAAGATGAATGAAGTGAGAAAATTGATTTCCTTAGCTTAGATTGCTTTACTGCTAAACCATTTTGATTTCATTAGTAAAATCCGGGGAAAGGAAAATTTGAAAAAGAAGGAAATAGTTTGTGGACATGGTACTCCACCATTTACCATTTAAAGCTTAGAGGTGCAATTTGGGTTGGGTTATTCCCATGGCCCCAGGAAAGTTTGAGTTTACCCTATGTTGAACTGACCTATTAATAACTTTTATGTGCCCTAGCACAACTAATTTAGCATACAAAATTTTATGGACATGGGTGTCTTAGAAATGATATAATGATGAATTTTCATTCGGATTAAAAAAGTGTTTGTTCTATGCTTCAAATTTAGTATAAATTCTGTGTCATATAGTGCTGCCATACATGGTGGCTAGTTGTCATGAGTGCACGAAGTCTCATATTGGTCATATGTTGATGAAATTCCTGAGTTAATAGTGATGATATAGGGGAATCCAGATCGGTACTTATTTTGGGTGAAGAACCCATCCTCACATGTGGACCTGAATGGTATGACATAAGCAAGAAGGAATAAAAGGATAAACCTGGTCCTTCAATAGAACTCTATGTTGCGTAGTATGATGATTTTTACAATTATAGTGCCGCTGCATTACCTTTATTTATTTCAAGTAATTTCCATCGATTCAGCATATCTTCACAAACAAGGTATTTCAATTTCTTTAGAGAAATTAAAAATTCAAAACTTTTCCTCTCAGCTTGGAGTTTTCCTTCCTCTGTTGAAATTGGATTTCCTCCTATGCAAATATTCCCTTAATAAACTTGTTTTCTCAATGTTATTATCCTCATTTCTTTTCTTCTTGATCAGGCAAGTGAAGGATGTCATAAAAGGAATTAAGAAACGACTCAGGAGTAAGAATCCAAAAGTTCAACTTCTTGCACTCACGGTATGCATGATGAAAAACTGTATTACAGTTCTTGGTCATATAATAGATCTATTATGAACATAGTAATGTCTCAGCTATTGATATCAGGTTCTGAAATCAGTATTTAGTTGCATTTGTCAGCCCTTTGCTTTATTTGTGCATGCACACGTGCTTGTCTGCTGTACCATATTACACTCCATTGCTGAAACTGTCTGAACTCTTCATGGTCCATTTCATTATCATTTATGTCTTGTCCCAACTAATTCATCATCATTTATGTCTTGTCCCAGCTAACTGCCTCTGTTGGCACACATAATTTTGCCACTTGGCTCTATCACATATCATTTTCCATCTAAACCATAAGTCCTCAAGCCTCTGTTCATGCCATTTTTTGAGCCTTCCCCAACATATTAGGTCCTTGATTGATTGACAAACTGTTCTGTGTTTACAATGCATAATTTCGGTTCTTGACTACTGCTCATATTCCAGCTATTGGAAACAATGATAAAGAATTGTGGCGACATTGTTCATATGCATGTTGCAGACAAAAACGTCCTCCATGAGATGGTGAAGATAGTGAAAAAGAAGGTTAGTTGTATTTAAACTTTCTAGCACTTGTTATTCTAAAATTTATTTCTTGATGCTCACAGACCATACCTCTTTGTTCAGCCTGATTTCCATGTCAAGGACAAGATACTGATTCTAGTAGATACTTGGCAAGAAGCTTTTGGTGGACCAAGGGCAAGATATCCACAATACTATGCTGCATACCAGGAATTATTGGTAGGCTCAACCCCTGCAATTCAGAACCTTATTTATTTATTTTATGTTTCCAGAACTTTATGGGATATTGTGTGAAGGAGCTCTATAGGAGTAAGCAAACGCAACACTGTTAGACTAGGGTGTTTTAGATGGTATGAGTTATTGTAGCATGGAAAATCTTAGTACTTATTTAATTGAGGCTTGTTTTTTCCTCAAGATGGCTATGTTCATTGGCTGTGGACCAGGGAAAGGCTTTAAGTTTTCTAGTTCTAAAGTTGCTTTAATCAATTTTCTGTGCTGAAAACACCCATTTTGTTTCATGTTACTCTCACCTGTTCTTGCTGAATGAGAGAACTAGCTGTAATCATTGCAAATTTGCTGTTATCTTTTCAAATTTTCAAGATTCTTGTCAACAAAATCATGATATTAAAATTGTGACATTTAAGGCAACTTTCTAATTTCTTAGACTGTTCTAATACGCACCCCGACACCCCTCCCACCCTCTCTTTCCCCCCCAATTTTTCTGGTGACAGCATGCTGGAGCAGTCTTTCCTCAAAGAAATGAGAGATCTGCACCCATATTTACACCTCCACAGACACACCCTCTGAAATCTTATCCTCCAACCTTGCGTAACACTGAAAATCGACATGAAGCACCTGAATCATCCGCAGCTTCCGATTTGCCACACTTGAGGTATGACAATTTTTCTTATCACCCACCTAGCGTCCATAATAAGCTTGATTGTATCAGATGCAAATTTGGAGTTGCATGAGGAATATTCTATGTGTGCGACAAATTATTTTTAGATGCTGGCAGTGTTGTACTAGTTTTGTGAAAATTTGAACCAAATATATTGTGTTTTTTAATCAGGATTATTTGAATTCTTGGAGCTTTCTATTTCTTTTCATAATTTTAGCAGCAATTAAAAGTAAAGAGAACTGAATAAGTACACACATTAAGAATATATTCAGTCTAATGAATGTTCATATGAACATATGCATGTGTAAACACATAAATTACACTGGTGTATGAATATGTATGCTCAAATTCAGGACTAGATACCATTTGCACTCATGATTTCAAAGAAATGTATTATCTTGCTTCTTGCTGAGGTATCCATTTGGGCATTTGTTGATTATCTTTTCTCCAGCTCAGTGTTTTTGTTTCCCTGCCTCATATTACATGCACTGGTATCCTTATTTTTTAGTCTGGCTGCTGATTAACTACCTTATTTCATCTAATTACCACTTCAAGTTGTATCTGTTTGTTGTATTTCAAAATACTATGGTTGCTGATTTCTTGTTTTGATCAATTTTGGCTACTGGGTCTTGAAACTTTCTTTCTTGATCAGCTTGACAGAAATTCAGAATGCGCGCAGTATTGTTGATGTCCTCACTGAAATGTTGAGTGCCTTAGATCCTGTTAAAAAAGAGGTATTATTCTGCACTGGAATAAATATATTTCTTTCAGAAATGTCTTGGATATTTCATTGTTAAGCACAAAATGTGGGAAATGTGTGCATTTCTTTGCATACCTTTCTAATTGTATATATTCGCTGATGTGCGTCTTTCCATCATTGTAAGCTGTGGTTGTGTTTTTGAGTTCAAGCAGAGTAAGAAGAAAACTTGTGTGCCAAGTACTAATACATTGATCTATACTCTATAGTATATGCATATTGTTAGTTTCAAATGCAAATGCAACTTATAGACTTTCTAGTGCTGACCATCTTAGTGTTGAATTTCAGGGTCTTAGGCAAGAGGTGATTGTTGACCTTGTTGAACAGTGTCGCACATACAAGCAGAGAGTAGTACATCTTGTGAATACAACTTCGTAAGGCATCATACTGTTTTTTTCCTCTGCCTGACACAAAGTGTGGATAAATTATGTAGCATAGGTCCTCTCTCTTCTATTTTTGTCTTGCTGTTTTAACTGTGCGCAGACTAGGAGTATTTGGTAATAGATTACTGAGTCCGTTCATACCCGTAAGGATCTTTGCATGCACCAATATATGAATGATCTGGTATTCTTGTCCTGGCCATCACATTAATTTGCCTCCAGTCATTGATCTGGTTGTCAATCTGGTCCCACAGGTCCATGAGTCATGATGGCCACTCACCCAGTCTATTGAGGCTATTGATCGGGCTGATAACCTGCATAGATAGCAGTTACTACAAAATAATACTTTCTTTCTGGTTCTTATTCGTTACCAGTAAGTCCCTGAATTCACTTGATCGGTCAATTGTTATCGTTCAAGTCCTAGCCCGCAAATGAAACAATCATAACAAGAAACAATAACGATGACATGGTTGGAGTCAACTGGTACAGGCAAACAATGTGGGCAGTGAAAAACTAGGTTGGACCTGCAGGATAGTTAATTTGCTCAGCTTGTGTTTTCAATCATTGTAAACAGTGGAAATTGTATTAGCAAAGGTTACATAAAGGATGTTGCAGCCATTATATAAAACTAAAGGTTGGAAATGTTACACATTATGGCGCATGCATTGATGGTGTTGGCCATAACAGTCTCCTTCTGTCCTATTAGCCAGATTTTTTTTAACCTCCTAGTGTCTCCCCCAAGCAATATCTATGGTAAAGATGACAATTCTTAGCTTGATTCCAGGTGGGTTTTTTGAATTGAAGTTTCAATGACCATTCCTAAATAGAAAGAGAAGTTGGATCTTATTGCTGTTACATGATCTATAACAACCATTACAGACCATCACCAAAAGGTAAAGTTGCTGACTATTATTGTCACAATTTGTGGTGCACTCACTCATAGCTTGCTATAGAGATCATAACATATTATAGAAGGGCCGACCCAGTGCACTGAGCTCTTGCACATTGCGGGGCCCAGGAAGTGGCATTCAGGTACACAATTTTACCCTAGCTTTGTTACAAAGAGGGAGTTTCCCATAGGGATCATAACACATTATGGTGCTTTTAATTAACGTATGCAATGACCCAACTCCATGATGCCATTCACTCTGGCTAATAGCTGCTTCGATGGCTTGAGTGGCTTTGTGGTAGGTTTGCTATGCTCCAATTGGTCCTTTACATGGGTTACATTCACCATATGTAGAATTCTGGATATTGTTATAACCTAATTTTCACGTGAAAGAGCTTTGAACTTTTATAGTATAAGCTTTGAACCCCAGGTATTATAGCCTAAATGGTGAGTTGGTGACCATAACAGCCAACACTGTTACTGTTATATACTGGTATGTAATGCCACAGTACCTTTACCCATATATACTAGATGTAATCCACCACCCCCCACCCTTAAACAACAGCCATTATGGTCTTTTGGATTTGTCTTGGATCCACTTGAAAAATGATTGGTTAAAGAAAGAATAAAAAATTATACAAATTTGGTGAAATTCCAGGGGTGAAAATAGCTGATCTGAAATTTTCCAGCACCATAATGGGCATATGATCCAACTTCTATTATTATGTGAAGGTCATAGCTGTTTTTCCTTAACCCTTTTCAATACTATAACCCCCAAATTGTGCGGCTCCTCTGTTCTGAACTTAAAATGTTAGCCTCTGAGTAGTAGTAAATTTCTGATGGTAGCATATGCCTTCCAAATATCCTTGCATTCTATCAATTAATTCTACTAGTAGAGATGACTGTGTGTGCATTTGTTGTCCATGTTTTGAACTTTGAACCATGGTTGTCTTACTGATCTTTTAAAAAGAAAATTTAATCCCTAAATAAACATACCTGAAGTTGGATTTCAGTTGCTCAAGCCCGCAAAGAATTCAGATTCGTTATGGCAGGACCTACACAAGTTATAAATATAGTACCTGCAGGGCCTGCTACCTGGATATACAGGCCATGTTTCTAAAAAGGAAATAAATGGAATTTTATGTATATCAGGTGATTGTTACCCGTTTCATAATGCCTACATTTGAGCTTCTATTTTCCCTAAGAGGTTTCTGTATCATAGCCATATCAGAAATTTGCATGGGAGCAATGCCTCACCTTTGTCAATTTCAGTATGGAAATTGGTGATATCCATGTTACTCATATTTTGACATGTCTTACAGGGATGAGGAGTTGCTTTCACAAGGATTGACACTCAATGATGACTTGCAGCGTGTACTGGCAAAACATGATGCTATTGCATCAGGAGCTGCTAGCCTAGTTGAAAAACCAAAACCTGTTGATTCACTTGTACATGTTGGTGAGGCTACAGTGATGGCTCGAGATACTAACTCTCAGCCAGATCAAAGGTAATAATGATTTATTCTTGTGGATCTGAAAATGATTTTCTATGGTCATCTCAAGTTACGTTTGATATTGGCAGTTCAAAAGGTTGATGTGAAAAATGTAGCCTACTTAACCTGGGTTTCTGCTTGGGGGGGGGGGGGGGGGGGGGGGGCCCCAACCAAAAAAAAA
>JAYJMB010022877.1:0-18260 GCA_036873735.1 Pouteria campechiana | reverse complement strand
CCCCCGCCCCCCCCCCCCCCCCCCCCCCCCCCCCCCCCCCCCCCCCCCCCCCGCCATCCAAATACATAGTGGAATGTTATCCTTTATCCTCTGGATGTTCAATGGTGCCCAATGGCCCCATCCTTGCAGTCAAATGAAAATCCCTTGATCATCCTTAGAGGAAATTCCCCCTCCTACCTCAAATACAAGCAAAAATCGTTTCTCGCATTCTGCCAAAATCACCAGTGGAATAGAAAGGATGGAACCTTTGTATTCATGTCTTATGATGTTGTATTCTGTGAATTTTCTTTTGGTAAATTTCGTTGCATTGAAATCATGAAAATCAATGATTAGACAGTCTACTTTCTTACCAAAATTCATGGAATTGCTTGAGAATTTGGTGCACCTAACACATGCTTAGGCAATGGAAGAAGTTATTTATTTGGAGAAATTATCCCATGGTGGCAGTTGCACCATGCAACCCTCTAGTGTTTTACTCCCATCTGTATCCAATTTAATTACCATTCTTGGTGGCATTTATTTAATTAAGATGTCAAAGGTTATTTCAGTTAGGAACCTAAGTAGGCCTCAACAGTTATCATCAATATTTCAGACAATCCGGTGAGTTTTGATTTATTACAGTCTACATTTTTTTTTATCAATTTTATTCATGATCTTATGAAAATAGGTATGAAAATGAGCATAAATGATGGTTTGCATCTTATTGAAACATCACAACTTACGAAATAAGGAGGTTGCATGGTGCAATGGCAACCATGGAATCATTTCTCATTTATTTAATCATCAGCTGAGAGGAGTTGCTGGTTCTTGAGCTGTTTCTTACTCTTTGTTGTTGGCTAAACTTTGGTTGTTTAAACTCTTTAATCTTCCTTGTTTGGTAGGATGCTTCATCTAATTTTCCTTCAGAACTCCAATACAATGGTCAAACCATAAAATCTGTGGTTTGTCTTTACAGGTCCACTTCAAGTGCTAGTGCAAGTGCAAGCACAGGGAACGAGCCACCCCGTCAGCAGTTACTACTTCCTGCTCCTCCAGCCTCGAATGGCCCAGTAGCACCCTTGATAAAGCTTGATCCTCATATGGACCTTTTAAGTGGCGATGATTACCATGCACCAGAAGCTGATAATTCATTAGCCATAGTTCCTGTCAGTGGACCACCTGCTAATGCTGCTGCTCAGCAGAATGTTTTGGCTCTTATGGACATGTTTCCCCAGAACAACAAAGCTGCTGATGCATTCAGTTCTCAGCCAGCTCATCCAGCACCACAGGCGAACATGTCAGTACCCCAGTTTCAGCATCCACAATTACACTCTCAACAGGCCCCCTTTTATTCAAATGGAAGCACGCCAAACACAGGACAACCACAGTATGAGCAGACACAATACATGCAAAGCATTCCTGTGAACCAAGCAAAGGATTTTACCTGGAATACTCTAGATACCCAGAGCTCGAGTCTGCAGCAGGCTCCTGTTCATGGTATGACCTTGTTTTCATTCTCAATAACTTTTCTGAAGTCTTTGCATGTCATCAATGTATAATGCATGGCCTTTCTAGCCTATACTCTTAATTCCTATGGAGTCATTGATTCATTTTCCAGCATTTTTGTGCATCTTTTGAGAAAGGCTTTGTTTTCAAGGAAATTTAATATCTTTGTACTTGCAAGTGATGGAAGAAAATGACTACAGAGATGAATAGGAATACTGAATGGATTCACTGATTTTCCGATCAATTTTTCTCTCTGAAATCACAGAAGTCTTGATCTTTGACTTTCCCAGCTGTTAACAGTGCTAGCTGTAATTGAATATGAGCCTCTAATGTGAGAATTCTTCTCTTCAGCAGGTGCAGATGATCAAAGCAATGGATCCTTGCCACCGCCACCATGGGAAACCCAATCCACAACAGAAAGCAGCCATCCTGATGGCACGGTTTCATTACCAATGCCCAGTGGCCAGCTCATGGGTGCACAAATTCAACCAATGCAGAACAGCCAGCTCATAGGTTCACAAATTCAGCCAATACAGAACAGCCAGCTGATGGGCATGCAACCTCAACACGCTCAAAATGCATCCATGTACCCCCAACAAATGCAGGGTGGCCAGATGATTGGTATGTACCCCCAGCCAATGCACAGTGGGCATATGGTTGGCATGTACCCTCTGCCAATGCAGAGTGGCCAGATGTTGGGAATGTATCCTCAACAAATTCACGCCAGCCAGCAAGCGGGAATGTATTCCCCATCAATCCAGAGTGGTCAGACATCAAGCATGTATCCTTACCCAATGCAGGCAGGCCAGATGGCCTTATATGCTCAGCAGGCTGAGCACCTTAATCAGAGAATGTATGGGCTTTCCTTGCGTGATGGCAGTCGGTTTACAAACACGTCTTCCTATCAAACTACTGCTGCTGCTTATGCACAACCTAACAAGCCTTCCAAGCCAGAAGATAAGCTGTTTGGAGATCTTGTGGTCATGGCCAAGTCAAGACCAAACAAACCTAGCATCAATAAGGTTGGGAGCTAGTACGATTATTCACTGGTTTGCCCTGTATTTTTGTTCCTTAATTTCAGAGTATTATATTGCAGTCTCTCTCTGCCTTTTTTCTTTATTTGATTTTTTGTTTCTTTTGAAAGTCCCCCCTATATATTCTTCTCTAGATCCCTCTTGTATGCTTTTTTTGCTGCTATTTGAGTTTTATGTACATGCTTCTGTAGACAGAGGAAAAGTAAGAAAGATTTAAGGTTTGAGACGGTCATTTAGCTTGTGTTGATTTAAACATCGCATGCAATTTCTGGATTGTTTCGATCCATTTTATTGGCTCTGATGTGTGGCTGGCAGAAGGTGGACGAAGCTTGCTCTATGTTATTCTCTTTGAGTATGAAATTTATGCCGCAAACTTAGCTTGGAAATGGATGTTGATGGCCTTTTGGATTAATGAATGTGGGCGGCGGCGGGCATTCTGTCCAAGAAATGAGAGAGATCATACCATGCTTTGGGTCAGACGTGGGTGGGTTGGATCTGATGATGATTAATGTCATTCGCATATGAATTTCCTTTATATATGGAAGAAGCCAGCTTCAATAATTCGTGGAAGAATATCCAAGGCATCAAACGGTATTATCTTTCACGTCTGATTATTAAATCAATTCTGGTGTCAGTCTAAGAAAATTTTTTAAAAAAGAAAATTGTTCAACCATTTAAAACACCAAAATTTTCAGACGATAAGTAGAATAAACACGTGCGCAACATCGCACTAGAAATCAAATGATTTGGACTCAATGCTAAAGCTCGAGTAAAATATAAATAACTCTTATTAAAGGGCTTATCTGATACTACATAGCTGTCCAATCTAGGAGTGTCCCTCTGGTCGAGGTCAATCTAATGCTAATTCCAATTATAAAACTTCAACTCAAATCAAACTAATTTTATAAAGTTTTGAGACAGGTTGAAATTCAACAATTGGGATTGACGAATGCCATAAATTCATGACACCACTTTAAACACCTTAAAAACGAAATTTATGAATGTTATTTCATGTAATGTATTTATTACATAAATAATCAACAATGAAACATTAAAAATGAAGTGGAACCCATATAATTGTCATTTTATAAATTTAAAGTTAATATGAAATATAATACTATTGTTGTTATGTTTCACTAAGAGATAATTGGATCATTCCTTTTTTCCCCCTTTTTTTTTGTCTTCAATGCCTCGCTAAGAAATTTATCGATCATCTTTTTCTGTTATAAATATTTTTTATTTTTATGTTACAACAGTCAAGAACTTACCAATCACTTTTTTTTTACTACTTTATGTTATAATTGACATAAAAATATTGTTGTTTTCTTCTATCTATATGGTGATTATATTAGTCATCTATTTTGTAATCATTTTGTGTATAGTTTAGGTTTTTTGGATTAGGACAATTTAATTCAGATTATTCAATGTGAATTATCCTCCACCCAAATTGCAATTCAACTTGTATCGAACTTGAATTCCACAAATCAAATCTCTAAAAGATCAACCCAAATCATTTATTGGGGTCAGTAATGAGCTGAACCTGAACCGAGTTGCTCCCCAGCCCCATCCAAGCACCATAGACCACTTTACCACTGAGGAACTGGATGTTGTTCATGTCTCATTCCTCAGCTCAAATAAATTACGAATTCCGAGTTCACTCAAACCGTTTTGGTAAGACATGAGGAACGTAAGCTATCAATTGAATAAAATAAAATAAATAAAATGTTAAAATAAATATAATTAATGGTGGAAAAAAAGTAAGACACTTATAAACAGATAAATATCACATTAAAATAAATTTACAAGAAAAAATGATTTTTTGTCCTTTTATATTACCTAAACAAGTATTCATCTTTCAATTTGCACCTTGGATTTTGAATTAATATTTTCTTCTTTTTATTTTATGAAAACTATATTTTTCAGTTATTTATCCCATGTCCATACCCGAAACTACAAAATATAATCTCTCTCTATCTCTTATATATATATATATATATATATCAATTTTTAAGATTTTGATTCATGAAACATCAGCGCAGACGAATGTTAGGAAGACTTCAATTTGTCCAATTTGACGCTCAATTTCAAAATTATTGTTGACTCCTGGCTTATATATATATATATATATATATATATATATATATCAATTTTTAACATTTTGATTCATGAAACATCAGCGCAGACGAATGGTACGAAGACTTCGATTTGTCCAATTTGACTCTCAATTTCAAAATTATTGTTGACTCCTGGCTTATGGTCCTTCTCCCTCCGCTAGAGTATCAAAGCATTTCTCACACCATTGAGAAAAAAGGCCCGCCCCAATTTCTGTGGACTAGAAGGCCGTTCTCCGTGGTGGCAGCAGCAGCAGCAGCTCAGGCAGGGTAGAACCTGAGAATTGCCGGATTCTCTCCTCCAAAGTATCTATCGATCCTCCCATTTCATTGGAATCCCATTTTTGTTCATTTCTCTTATCTTTCTC
The DNA here is from genome assembly GCA_036873735.1 of Pouteria campechiana. NCBI lineage: Eukaryota > Viridiplantae > Streptophyta > Magnoliopsida > Ericales > Sapotaceae > Pouteria > Pouteria campechiana. The sequence continues at coordinate 13,262 of JAYJMB010022877.1, read as the reverse complement.
TATTCAGGGTCGAATTTCCATAGATGGCTTCTACGATTTCAGTTCAATCTTCTTCCTTTCTATTCTATGGAAAAACCGCCACTCTCGGAAGCATCAGAAAATCGCCGGTTTTCGCTTTTTCAGGTGCACAGCTCCTCACTTTTTCAATCTTCCATAGATTTTTTTTTTCTCATTTCTATTTTCTTTTTCGTTTTCTTCTCCTTTCTCAATGATATCCTTGAAATATCTGGCCTTTTCTGATTTCTGCATGGCGAATGGTTTATTTGGACGTCTTTGTAATTCCTGATGTACGCCGTAGGCTTCTGCTCCTTTATACTTGCACACGACTGAAATGCTTCTCCTTTTTGTGGTCTAGAAGCCCATTTTAGCTCAACTGATAATTCGTTTGGTATCTGTCCAAGCTATCATGTCTTTGAGATTGGTTTTACTATCATTAATCAAACTGGAAACGGTAGGATTGCTGCTCCACAGTCTTTCAGATGACTTTGTTTGAATTTGGCTACAACTGATGCAGATATAGAGACTCAAAATCAAACTACCATTACCTCCAATCAATCCATCATCAAATGCCGCAGACGTGCAGTAGTTGTTGCGAAAGCTGTTGGTGAAAACCCCGAATCCTCCTCCTCACTTAGTATTGTAAATACTGTGAAAAATGCGGTAAGCTTTTGTTTGGAGACCAATGCTCTTTACAATCATTTTCACTTGATGGAAGCTTTTGGCGTGTGAAAGGTTACTGGGTTGCAATTCAGTAAGGTAAAGCTTATGGAAACCTCAGTAAAATCACTTCATTTTAAGCTCGTCATAATATTTTTTAATAAGATCCAAGTCGTCATAATTAGCATCATCCATTTATTTAGAATATTCAAAATCATTTCAATCATATAGGATACGCCATTTGAAAATATATTAAATATGCAAATCAGTAAGATTGATTCATACAAATATTGAAATGTCATAAATTTTGTATAATTATTCATCAATGTTGAAGAAATATGATGGATGGTATAGATGTCTGGTTAGATAAAGATTTGAGTGCACATTCACCTCCAAATGTTTCCAGTTTTGAAGCCTACTTGGACCTTATTTTGAGATGATCTTTAGATTCTTAGCTGAACAGATAATACTATGTACAATGGTTGACTTGTGACCTTATGAGATTTCATTAAGATGGACCTTACTGAATAATAACCCAAGGTTATTAGAGTGTTTGAATTAAGAGAATCAGCATTTTCTTAATGAGCTTTATAGGATGATAGAGTTCCAGGGAGAAGCAAGACTACAATAGATTGTAACATGGGCAATTGTTGTACTGGTCACCTCTGGCTTTGATGGTGGTACATGATCTTAATCCTCAGTCCAGGTACTTTCATAATTTCTTTGAGCTTTGCAACTGGTTGATCTGATAGCATAAAATTCAAGTTGACAATGCCCTAGAACAAACCAGAGTCAAAGACATTAGGTCTCTGATCCCACTCTGGTACTTCTCTCCTCTGCCACCATCTTCTTTGTTATCTCTTTGTGGCCCACTGATTGAAAGGTTAGGATTATCTTGTGGAGGAGTTATCCCTGGCACAGCTGTCCCCCAATCAAAGGGTATGTGGTAGATATTCTTGGATCCAGGTTGCAATTCCTCAAAGGTTCTATCTGTGGAATGAGAGATATCAATTGGTTTTAATCATATGATATCCTTGTTTCAGCTTTTATTTTATTTATTTTCCAGTAATCATCTTGATTACTTAAGAAATACCGTACTTTCTCATTTCCTTTATTTACAAGCATATCTCTCATCATTCTTCCACTAAGACTGTTTTTCTATTCTTTCTCTGCTACCCGCTAAAGTCAGTTCTATGTTTGTTCAATTATAACATACTTTCATCCATACACAATTTAGCATGCAGTGCACTCATAATGGTCTCTCTCATCTAATTTGCTGCTCTGAAACAGTGGAATAAATCTGAAGATCGACTTGCTCTTGCTGGTTTGGGCTTTGCAGCTATTGCAGCACTGTGGGCATCTACTAATCTGATTGGGGTGATTATACTGACTCCCTTGATTTTAAAGCAAGCAGTTCTAGCATGAGCACTGTGGAATTATCATAGGAGTTGCAATGCATGAAAAGATGGAGATAAAATTTATAATATTCAACTCTGATTCTAATCATCTGATAACTGCACAAACTTTTCCATATTGCCCAAGACGTCACCTGTATCAGCTGAATCCATTTCAACTAGAATATAATCTAGTAGACAACATGTTTAGCATGCCTTAAACCATGGTAAGGCCTGCCTGAGTGACAAAAAATGCAGCTGAGTGGCAGGTCTTTCTGAATGGTCCATGCTTTTGCATGTTGTCTGCTAAATGACTTTCATTTGTCTACACTCATGTCCCATCTGATGCATTATTTGGAGCTTGGACTTCCTACCATCTGAAATATTGGCATTATCTGGCTTTACACAGCTCCTGTTTATTTCACTATTTTCCATTTAGTAATCCACATTTTTTATTAGGTAAAAAGGAGCATTGTGCTAGTTATCATCTCTACTGAAACTGTTTCTTCTTTTACTTGTAGACCATAGACAAGCTTCCCGTCATCCCAACCATTTTTGAAGTCATTGGTGTATTTTTTTCTTCAGTAAGTAGTTTGATTCATGTTTCATTTGACAAGGGGGGATAAAAGGGAGAGAAGTTGTATTAGCTTATGTTTTGAGCCTAACTATCTGTTTCTTTGTTGCTTCCAGTGGTTTGTATATCGTTATCTCCTATTCAAACCTGATCGGTAGGAAATTTTTATCTTTGTCTGCTTTCTTTTATAAGCCTTTTGAATCATTTAACTATTTACATCAATCTACATTGATTACAATGCAGCATTTTGACACAATTTCCAGAATTTCTGGAACCAAATAAACAAATTTAACACTACTTTTAAAGGGCAGCAGCTAAGAGATCCCCAGGACCTAGTCATATTTTATTTGGTATAATGTGGTAATGCTTTCGGATATCAAAAAAGAAAAAAAAAGGAAAAAGAAAAGAAAAGAAAAAAAATGTGGTTTTTGAATTCCAATCCAAGTAGAATTGCCAGGACAGGAACCAGGCCTCTTTTGTGTTGTGTTGCGACCAGACCTCTTCTGTAACCACATGAGCAGTTTTATTATTTCTAGAAATACAGAACCGAAACTGGAAAAATTGCATGGCCTTGGTGCAACCTGAGATAAAAGTTCAGATTTCATTTTGTCTTCTCTCTGGATTGAGTGATTATGTCAAATGACAGTTTTGAAATCCTTTTTCCTGTGGCCTCTACATAAAATCCATTTCTTAGATGTTTTGTATTAGAATTACTAGTTTGATAATATTTAATTTCAATGCTGCATTAAGCAAACCCTTCATAATATTTTTAACAACAATAAAGCTTACATCAACTGGAGTTGTTTTTAAAGTTAATGAGAAGCATTTCAATGGGACATGATAGATTTCATATTTTTATTTCTAATCTTTTTTTTTTTCTTTCAGGGAAGAGCTTTCGAAAATCATCAAGAGCTCAATTTCAGAGATTCTAGGCCAGTAAAAATGTGTAGCTGCATAGGTTCATTTCTTCTTTATGTTACTCAAGGAGGATTGAGCTAAATTGTGTCTGTACAATGCCAAGCATATATGATAACACCATTGTATCTGTCATCCCACTCTCTCTCTCTCTCTCTCATGGCATGGTTCGTTCTGGTATGTAGAGCTGGAACATTTTTCTGGCTGGTATCACCTTGGATTAAGCAGGGACAAACTTCATCTAGGGCTCAACTTCTAAGCTGTTTATCATTTAGGAACAAAATGAGTTGTGTTTCAAAGATAAAAGTTCAGCTAGATTATTTGGTTGCTACTTTTCCTTTCAAGTTGAAGCTCCTTCTCCATAAAAAGGCAACTAGCTTCATCCCAGCTGCCTAATTTCGATAGTAAATTTTCAAGCTTCCATTTTTTGCCTTATTCAATTTTGCTTCTCATTTCTTCCCATCCCTTTCTTCGTCTCTCCCATCTCCCATCTTCTTCTCATCTTGCTTCTCACACGCTGAAAACGTGTATTTCGAGTCTAAGAGTTTTAGATTTTAAAGTTAACAATCAAGAAATGCTTAATAGCCATTGCTAACCTAAATTCATCGTTGGGAAGGTTATTTTTGGAAGTAATGACGTTGGAGAGAAAACAAGTCCATAGCCTCTTCCTGTACTCAGCGGCATGTAATTTCAGCTAATGCCATTCACATTCCGGCACAAGGCGAGATTGTGTGGATGGATTGAATAAGAAACAAAAGGAGAGAAAATGATGTTAACAGCATAAGGGCATTGATAATTATAAAATGAATGAGGTTAAAAAGGAAAGAAAATGATGTTAACAGTATGAGGGCATTCATAATTATAAAATGAATGAGATTAAAATAGACAAGAGTTAATGATTGAAAATATAGGTAATGATAAAAAAAATATATAATTATTATAAAATTTTCACTTTCAATACAGTCCAACGAAACTTATCGATTCCAGCATTTCCATTCAATCTGAAATTTGATAAATTTGAGCATTGCTTGCTGGGGATGGTGCTACCCTGTCCATTGTGCTAGTTCCCAGCAACATCCTCACTTAAAATGGAAGGCATTGATGGACCACTGCAACAATCTTGAGAAGTTAATTTCCTCACAGTAGCAGGGTGCATCGCCCACCATGGTTATAAACATGAGATTGTGAAACTTATATTTCCCACTGCATGGTTCAAAATCTGGCGATACAATTGGTCATCTTTATGCTTATACTAATATTAATCGTTTTTAAATCTTGGCTATTTAAATTAAAAAAAAACATATTAACTCCTTAACATGATATTTTAACAAGATACAAACTGACCTTCAATCTCAGTTTGTATCTTTCTATTAATGGCAACACTATTTCAATTCAAATTAGTTACATATTTATAAATCCATAAATATAGTTAAACATCCATTGGAAGCTATTAATAAAGAGGCAATCTTAATACTCACCTGAGTTTTTAAAAAATTTTAGAAATAGTTTTGAGATTAAATTGACTTCAACCGGATTCAATCCCATCCATGCTGTATCAAATAAATGCGTTGTATCCATCAGCAGGAATTGGGTAGGGTCATCATTCAGCCGCTGAATTCAACCAGGTGCAAGCAATTCTTCCTAAAATTGAAACTGTTGTGGCACTGGAGCTCCAATCAAAGATTTTGGATACCAGATATGTGACACGTTCCTCAGGAGATCAGCATGACCATGTACGACAGACAAAAATTTCTTTTCATCATTGGTTTTGATGGTTAAAGATGGAAGATAATTTAGTGATGCAGGAAAACATGAGGACCCAAAAAATAAACAAAATGATTCTTGAACTAGTACTCAATCCACAAAAGTCCTTGGTGACACATTTCTTCCGTTTCCCATGAACAAGATTCAGAGGTCTTCCAGCATTTCCACCTCACCTAACAGAACAATGCATCTCCCACCAGGCATTCATCACCGATACTGCTATAAAGGCATGGAAAGGCCTACGGATGAGTAGAACCAAAATTAGAAGATAGTCAAATCCACAACAGAGAAACAATTAGGATCATTAGACACAAAGGAGAAACAAATGGTTATTATCTTCCTGATATTGAATGAAAAAAATATCAATGCACGCACACATTACCCAGCAAGCACAACAAGATCAACTGAATAAGAAACCAGCCAGTGAAGCAGCACAAACTCAGAGGTCAAAGCATTGGACCATGCACAGCAAAAAAACAGCAGCATAACATTAAAAAAATAAATAAATGGATGCATGCTTGACAATGGGCAGAGTCCAAATTGGATTTAGAAATCCAACATGACTCAGGATTCAACTGCTGACTTAACCAGGCCTTGAATTCAATACAGTCATGTGCTGTACCTCAACTCAAGAGTATCCACTGGAATGTAAAATCAAAGAAGAAGACCCTACAATGTCATGGCATTTTGGTTTCTTACCTTAGCTACTGCACCTATTGAAGCTGACAGTTCTTTGGCCCAGACAGGTCACAAGTGCTGGGCAGCAGAAAGTACCTCGTATACCGACAGGGTTTGAGGATGAAATGACTTGACTAAAAAGAGGTGAGGTTACCATTGCCCTTTGCCTGTCTTTATAGAATGACTGATACATAAATACCAGAAATAATATAAATGGGGCTCCAAGCAGATCATACACCAGCTAGAAATAGTACAGGTTTACACTTTGCATGCACCATAATGTTTTTGTAATGCAAGAGCTGAATCTGGTCAATCAAGGTGGGCCATGCACAATAACTCTGCCTCAAATGATGTGAAGCTGGTTCGTTGGAAGTTGCAGTAGTACTCCTCAAATAGGAAAAGCAGTTAGGATATGTAAATTTCCAATGTCAATTTATCTTTTCCAAAACAATATTTATTTTTGGTGTTTTCCCATGCTTGAAGGGGTGTTCCAAGAATCTGCTAAATAGCTCTAGTATGGGAGAGACGGACAGACTCTAGTTTTTGGTATAGACTTTCTGTCCAGATTTCATAGTGTTTTCTCTATGGTTTATGTTGCTTTGTATGTCTAGGTGGATTCCTAGAGTGGTAAGCTTATTCCCCTTATCCCTGTATCTCTTGGTGGATTCCTTGAGTGGTGGGTTAATCTTAATCGGTTCTAAAGTAATTACGTTCTGTTCCATCCCCACAAGTTACTTTCAGCATTTTCTGCACTCTTTTAATGACTTTGTAGCTCCAGACAATGAAACCCTGTTTCCAAGCTTGGAGACGCCACTTCAGGCTCTTTTTCGGACAGATTGGACTTTGTCTACTTACTTCGGACGGACTGATTTTGGACAGTGATTTTGGGCAGTTCAGATTTTGTTTAACTTATTTCGGACTGAAACTCGGTCTGAATTTTAGGACCAACCAAAACTCTATTTCCAGAGCTCGTGAAGTCCTGCTGCCATTTTGCCTCTACACAATTTTTCATAAAGGATGAACTAGATTACCATGCTCCATAGACAATGAAGTTGTAGCCATTGTGTTTGGTTGAGTGTAGTAGGACTGCATACCCTCTATTACACTACACTCCTTTCCTTATCCAAACAGAGTATATAGTCACTACATCATACACTCCTTTCTTTCAATCATTATCTCCATTCAATCATTTATACTCATATCTTCTTTATTTTCAATCATTTACCCCTATTTTTTTCAATCATTCAAATACTTTTTCAAATGCACACCCTATTACAGTATACATCATGTTATGTTATCCTTTTTTTGCAATATACTCTCCATTACACTATGCACCCAAATACACACTATTTTACACCAAACCAAACACCCAGTCAAGAACGCAACAAATTTCACAAACTAGCAACCATCTTTGACCTCTAATCTTAACTATCCATTTATAAAAAGTACAAGGACCCATAAATGTATAGGCTCATGTAAATTGAATGTCATTTCTTTTCTTTGGGCATATTTCAGCAAGGTGAATGAGCATGATGATTGAACATGAACATTACAAGCATAAAGATGGTAGACATGCTTCATGCTAATGAGCCCCACCATGATGTATCAATGAAATCCATTCCAATTGTCGGACTCATCACCTCTCGTTTGCTCCTAGGTAGATAGACCAAACCAACTGGGAATTTGGGTAATTGATTTTTTAATTTTCAGAAACACGAGTGTGCCCGGTTTGATTGAACGGTCCAACCGGTTAGAACCGAACCAGCTCATTGGCTGGTTCAGTTCTGATAACATTTCAAAAGATTGACCTGGGCGACATGTGTTTTGTGTGGGCGTCTAACTAGCATCCGTGTTCGTTTGTGTACAAGCATACTCCCACTTGCAGCTTTACCAAAAGCGAGAAAAGGAAAATCTTTTCTATAATTTCCATTCCACCCAAATGCACAGAAATTTTCAAATACTTCATAGCTCAGACTTCCACCAGAAATCCCAAGAAAGCGAAAGAATACCTTGGGGAATCAAACCCCAGCTCTGGGACTCTGCAGAGATGTTCGACTTCAGGCGAGCGGACGCAATCGCGCTATGCAGCGGCAACATCGACCCCATACACCTCCACTCCATCGCTAATCTAAACAACACAAAAAAATCCAATCACGAAAATAGAAGCGAAAATTAGGAAATGTTGAGACTTTGGATCCATGGGGCCAAAGCTAAGACCTGGAAATGCCAGCGATTCGCCTTCTGGAATCGGATGCTTGGGATGGAGAGAGTGCAGCAGAGACGGGGCTTTTGGGGCGGAACTTGACGAGAGAATGAGATCGAGCAGCTGCAGAAACCCTCGAGAGGAGACTGGAAGGAGAAGGCATGACGAACGGGATGCTGAAAGGTCTGAGCTTGAAGAAAACTCGGGGTTTGGAAGGGGTTTTGCAGAGCCTTCGATTCACCTTGTCGGGCTCGATCAACGTTTGAGACTAGGGCCTGATCTCTGATCTCGACCTTATTTGGGTTGGGTCAACTCGCAAGTGAAGGTCACGTTTGACTTGGCCCAGAATACGGCCCAGTTGTACCTCTATAGTTTTCTTCTTTTTTTTTTTTTTCCTTCTAAATTTCATACTTTGATAAAATAAATAAATAAAATGAGTTGACCATCGTTGCGGACCGGCCAGCGTGAACCAGTCAGTTGACCGGTTTGGTTCACTAATAAATTTTTTTATTTTAATATTACTAATAAAATAAAAATAAATTAAAATAATATATTATTATACAAAAGATTTATATATTTAAATTAATATCAAAGATTTATATTTTTTAAAATTATATTATATTATTTTTAAAAAAATTAAAAATGGTTGAACCGGTTTAACTGTCCGGTCAAACCCGTTGAACCGTGAACCACACAACCACCGGTGTAAAATTGTTTTTTTTAATTTTTAAATCTCTCCCTTATGTGATCCGGCGGCGATTCCCATTAAATGATGCGGACGTGTGCCTCTCTTCTTCCGGTCCAAAATCTCGCGTTGTTTCCAGGTCTGTTTTCTTTCCATCTTCTATGCTTTGAAGTCTTGTCTGGGCGTATTTTGTTCCGCAAGATATCATGCATTTCATGATTAATAAGCGGGATTTTGCAATTTCCTTTGGAATTAGATGCTACCAAGCGCACCCAATTCGCTGTTCCGTGTAAAAGTTGCTAATTTTTTCACTTTCTAGTGAAATATTTTGGTGTGAGGCGTGGCAGACTGTCAGAACTGATTTGGGTTTCGCAGGAAGTGTGGAGATTCGAATCAGTTGCAGAGAAAATGACTTTGTTTTATATTCTTTGGGGGGTGGGGGTGCGGGGTTATATGAAAGAATTATGGGAAAATTGCAAGATCAGAATCGCAGTGATGTCGATGGTGTTGCCAATGCAACTTATCTATGAAAGAAATACTATATCCCTAATTTCTCACGGCTGCCTTGATGAATCCTCAGTGTCTGGTTTCTCTCTGTCTGTCTCTTGATTCCAGGCCCCCCTGAATCCCTTATTTCGCTGCTGCCTCAATCTTCAGGAAGGAAGACGAGAACGAGGATTCCGTGAGCAGGAGGAGGTGGTGGAGGTTATTGTGGTGCGAGGCACAGAAGCAGTTGGGTGGGCGAGATATTGTGTTAATCTTCGACAGGTTTTTTTCTGTTTTACTGTTTGCCTCTTGACTGGTATCGTGGGAGATTGGTGTTTCTTGTTGTGACGCCATTTTAAGACAACAGAATAGGTGATAACATGCTTTGCGTCAGATAATTTCACCCACAAGGAGCATGAAATCTATGACATGCAAAAGGCAACTCTTATAATTAGATACTGAGAAATTCATCATGACAATTCTATATCATACCTGCGTAAGTCTATTTGTGCTCACATACTAATTTTCATGCAAATAAATCCTTTATCAATCGCAACCGTCTTTATTTCTAATCTTAACTATCCATTTAGAAATAGTAAGTATAGTCATTTGTAAATTAGCTGTCCTTGCTTTTATTGGGGCACATTTTAGCAAGATAAATAAATTTGATGATTGAACATGATAAAAATGGTAGGCATGCTTTTTCCTATTGTGTCCCACCATGATGTATGAATAAAATACATTCTGATTGTTGAATTCATCCCCTCCTGTTTGCTCCTAGTAGATTGACCAGACCAATTGGGATTTTGGGTAATTGATTTCTTAATTTCAGAAACATGTGTGTGTATTATACTTAACAAAAAAGATTGAAGTGGGCGGGATTTGTTTTGTGTAGGTATCTAACTAAAATACATGTTTGTTTGCACACACACACATACTCCCATTTGCTGTTTTACCGAAAACAAGAAAAGAAAACTCTTTTCTATAATTTTTATTTCACCCAAAAACTAGCATACAACTGGTGCTTTTCTTCTCTGTTTACTGTTTTGCTTCTCACTCATGTTGTTGGAGATTGGGGTTGCTTGGTGTCGGTGAATTTTTTTTTCTTTTTTTTTTTTACATTTATTTATTAGGTTGGGTTTGCCGGGGCTTTGTCACACACCTCTCTAGACATTATTTTCTCTGTTGCCAGGGAGATGCACTGAAGGCCTGTGCGCTTCCCCTAATAAACTTCTGGCTCTGCTTTGACATGGCCCCTCAACCATCTAGAGACTGGTAACAGGAGTTTGAAAATTGTGAGCTTCGTGAGTCATCAGAAAGAAATAGAGAGAGTTTGAACAAACAAGCAAAGGGGTATTTAGCAGATTCTTGAAGTTGCACTTGCCATGAATTGGTTCAGATTTCTCATCCATTCTTTTTATCAATACTACATCATAACTGTAATTTGGGGAAGGTAACGAAATATTAGTTAAAATGGTTTAATCAAGGTTTCCCATTCAAAGTACTTGTAGGAAACAACCTTTCAAATATTCATTCTTGAACTTTTCAGAATATAAAATGGGTTAGTCTATAGAACAACAATTAGTATCCTTATTACATGAATTAAAGCTTTTTTGTTCTTGTTTATTTTTGTCACAGCAAGATGGACTTTACCTAGGATGAGAATGAACCAACTATTAAATCTTGGATGGAAATTTCTTTGACCCATTTCGTTATGTAATCTATTATCGACAACTTTGTACGAACTCCTTTTATAGTAATAGAATACATATTTTAGACTCATAACATGTCTCAAGCAAGAGAAAGAAACATCAATTTGTTCATAGATTTCCGTGATAGGTTTCTCGTGGTGATTAGGTTCATGAATTATGGTCAACAAACAATACAAACTGCAAGGTACATTGATCAAAGTTTCATGATTAATGTATCTCATGTGAATTGTTGACTTAAACATAGTGGTGCATCATCATCTAGAGTGGTTGTCATTGTTGATGTTATAAGAAAGGTGCTAGTAACTTGTAGTAAAATTGTGAATTTTCACTTGTTTCTACGAACCTGGATTATCAACCTAAATTTTTAATCTGAGATTTTTAGAGTTGGGATGAAGTTTTAGAGACAGGTTTGGCCCCAAACTGACCTAACTTGGCATGTGTTGCACCCTTTTGTCGTTGGGCACTTGGGCCCGTGTGTCACATGTGGTGTCCACAATGTTTGCTTGGAGGGATCTCACTTCCCATAACCTGTTCTGCTAGTCTGATGGGTCCATTCACATGCATGATTAGGCACCTGATAAGCTAGCCATCTAACTTAAGGCAAGGAATACGATTAGAGGCATTGTATATTGTATGATGAGCAGCTCAGCTTGCTCACATGTTTTTTCATGCAGGCAAACGCCTCACGAATAGGTGTAGCAACTTTTTTGGCCAGCCTAAAGTTCAAATAGGCTAGCCTGCATATTGGTTGGATTTGGGACTAGAGAAATTCAGGCTAGAAAATGTGGCATACTTACAAAAGAAAACTATAGCATAACCTTTGTATTTGCAGTCTGGCAATTTTGAACTAAGCAATGCACCACTTTGTGCAGTGACTTGTACTGGTTTCCAATGTTAGTTTCACAGAAATTTGGAATATTCTGGCAATTCTTAAATGGATATGTGATGTATTTATTCTAGAGTGCAAGCAGTACCTAGTGCTTTTGCCGTTTCTAGTGAATTATAGTGACTCATAAGAAAAAAATTTCCCTGGCCATTAGGATTTTGCCTTAAGGAATCATTCATTAAATGCTAGGTAGTTGTGCTGTACAGTTCTCGACTACATATTCTGTCCATTATGGTACTCGCAATTTGAATTGATTTGGCTAGTTTATTTGCTGGTGCCACATTGAGTTGGAATAGCCACCACAACTTATTTAATGGTGATATTGGAGTTAAAACCTTTCTTTATAATTTCATTTCCTCCTTGCAAATAGTTACCAATTGCTTCGCTGGTACCTGAGGTACCTTGAATCTTTAAGCAGATGATGTGGGTTGTTCTATCCTACTCTCTGTTTCCTGCAGAATAGGTTATCAACTAGTTCAGCTTGATGGCCAATCCTGACAGAAAGCAAAACGCCAGAAAAATATAGATACAGACATAGGTAACGGGTTATTATAGTATTTTATTCACCCTGATGCCCAGAGGCTTAGAACTATAGCATTGAACAGGTTATGTGTGGTCATATTTCATGATTTTCTTCCCAAAGGATCAATAATTATGTAGCCAGCTGGCATCTTCCTCCTTAACCTGGCCATTGCACAGGCTGGCATCTTTGTATCTGGTGGAGTGCTGATTTCCCAAACTAAAACCCTTGCTTTCCTCTTTTTTCCCATTTTTTATTCATATATGCTCTGATAAAGAATTAATCATGGTTTTTGTGTTTTAGCTTCCCTTAGTTTTATGGACCATTATCATGGGAAAATACCAATTTATTATTTTGCCTATTTCTAGATCAAATTCCTTTTTTTTTTTCTTTTTGTGATTTTTTTTTTTTTGTCTTTTAGTTCACTGCTGCTATTTGCATTATATGTGGTGAAACTGTTAGCTTTACCCTGGTGATATTCTATTTCATATATCATTTACCAGCTACAGTAGTTCAACCAGCTTATATCCAGCGAGTTGAAATTATGATATAATTTCTTGCAGTTTGAAGGAAAATTTCCAAATTTGAGCTAAATTAAGAGGACTACAAGCTGCTATCATCATGCAGGTCTGTGCAGATTCTATTTTGATGCTTGTTATTTCATGCATTTTAAATGATATGGCAGTTGTTTTTTAAGTTGCTTTGGACATATGTGTGTGTGTGTGTGTGTGTGTGTGTGTGTGAGAGAGAGAGAGAGAGAGAGAGAGAGAGAGAGAGAGGGAGGGAGG
>JAYJMB010022866.1:0-40354 GCA_036873735.1 Pouteria campechiana | reverse complement strand
GTATGAGTGAATGGAGATAATGGCTATCCCATGATCCTTGTATTTGTAAAGTATGCGTATAAGTGTAGAATGTTTGGTATGGTAAATATTCCAGGAATTGTTATATGGTATTGTGAATGCATATGTGAATTAGGAGTAGTAAAGATCCCAAGATGTATGAATTGGATGTGTTATGATGTGATGTAATTATGAATTAAATTGCTATGTAATGCAATATTTCTTGGATTATATAGTGTCTTGTAATATCAGGATTGTGACTTGATATGTTCAACTAGAAGTTGTACTTGATATATTTATGCCTAGATGGCATAAAAATAAAAAATTGAGATCGTATTCATGCTAAATATACTTTTGGGATGCCTGATGGATCCCTCTTGTTATTTATGCTTTGTTATACACTTACTTACTGAGTTTGCCCAGACTCACCCCTTCTTAATATTTTTTTAGTTGATAGGTCAGGTAAAGAATCCCAACTGCGGATTGGGGCAGTTAATCTAGATTTGAAGACATTTTAATTATAAAATGGTAAATTGGGATTGGATTTCCTTCATATTACATTTTTGTAAATTACAAACATAGTTAAAATTTTGTAATAAGATTAAAATGATGTATATTGTATAGTGTAGGCATGTCATAGTGATATATTTGTAATTATAGTTGTGTGATTGCCATCATGATCCGGTTTTGATTTTAGGCGGATATGTGAGTATGAGTTTGGTGTTTAGTATTTAAATGTAATTGATGTTTTATATTGCATGATTATCAATGGTATGTGATATTACACATGTATATCAGGCGCAAATGACTTATATTTCAGGGGAGACTGTCAAATTTTTGATAAGATCCTTCTTTAGAATATAAGATAGTAGCGTCTCGCATTGGCCCCGGGATGGCATGGTTAAAAAGCCTAGGGTGGGAGTGCGGGGCGTTATAATAATCGAAAAATAATAATCGAAAAATAATAATCGAAAAGGTAAAGTGGTTGTGATTGGTAAGATCAACAATCCTCCCTCTATTACTATTTTGAATGTTTTACTAGTAGAAGGATTAAAATACAATCTTTTAAGTGCTAGTCAATATTGTAATAATAGTTACAATGTTGTGTTTGAATCACATATATGTTCTGTAATAAATAGTTCAAATTCAGTTGTAGTACTTGGTAAAATATGTGAAAATATGTATTTAGTATATTTGAGTAATATCCAAGTCAAATGTCTTGTTGTGAATAATGAAGAATCCTTGTTGTGGAATAGGAGATTAGTACATGCTAACAAGGTCATGATTGAAAAACTATACAACAAAGATCTTGTTATTGGCATACCCAAACTAAACTTTGACCAAAATGAATTGTATGATACTTACTTAAAAGGAAAGTAATTTCAAGAATTATTCAAATCTAGCAAAAACATATAAACAACTAAACCATTTCAATTGCTACACATGGATCTTGTTAGACCAACAAGAATTAGAAGTCTTGGAGAGGAACATTATACAAATGTCATTATAGATGACTATTCTAGATTCACCTAGATGATGTTTCTCTCTTCAAAAGATGAGACTTCTTCATTCTCTAAAACATTTACCAAGCGTGCATAGAATGAACAAGATTCTCATATAGTAGCCATAAGAAGTGATCATGGTGGAGAATTTGAAAACCAAAAATTTACTATTTTTTATTAAAGCAATGAAATTTTGTACACATTCTTTACACCAAGAACATCTCAGCAAAATGGAGTAGCAGAACAAAAAATAGATCCTTGCAAGAGATGGCAAGGATAAAGTTGAGTGAATATGACTTATCTCAATATTTTTTAGCTAAAGCAATGAATGCTTCATGCTACATTATTAGCAAAATTTTTGCTAGATTTATACTCAATGAAACTTCATTTGAATTATATTATGACAAAAAACCAAATATTTTCATTTCTACATGTTTGGTTGCAAATGTTTCATTCTTAACAATGGGGAGGAAAATCGTGCCAAATTTGATAGTAAATTTGATGAAGGCATTTTCCTTGGTTATTCCATTGTTAGTAAGGCATTTAGATTCTATAATTTGAAAAATAAAACTATAGAGGAATCCATTCATGTAAAATTTGGTTAAAGTACTAACCACTCTAGAAGGATAAACAATTTTGATGATAAGACAGGAGAACTTATAACATCTTTGGAGAAAATAAAGATACAAGATTATTTGATTTATGCATTCTATTTTGATGATGAATATACTTGGATGAAATATGCTTTAATATGTGGTTTGATGGTTTGTTGATGTAACATATCTATTATGTAGAGTGGATTAATGTAAATGTGATGAAATGCATGTAATTAGGTTGTGTGAAATGGTGGAAAGAGTGAAAACAAATTTTTGGAAATAGGTTAAGGATGGAAGTCGTAAAGTGAAGAAACCCATCGACATTTTGTTCAGCAACCTCAACAAATTAGGATTTAGGGACATATCTAGTGAAGTTGGAAAATGGTGAACCTTAACAGATTCAAATCAAGCGAAGTTGGCTATTGATGAACCTCGATAGATTCAAATCAAGCGAAGTTGGCTATTGATGAACCTCGATAGATTCAAATCAAGCGAAGTTGGCTTTTGATGAACCTCGATGGATTAGGAGTCAGTGACATATCTGACAAAGTTAAACTTCTACTAATTTCATGATGAAGGAAAATGTCAATGGTTTGTGATAAAAAGTCAATAGTTTTGGGTAAAACATCAACGGTTTTGGCATAATTGCAGGCAGTTATAAGATCCAGAAATGAAGCAATTTTGACACTTTAACCTCTTTTGAGAGGTTATTTCCTAGCAGTTAAACATCTATATTAAGGGGAGATATGTTGGAAGAAAGTGTGTGAGAAAATAGAGAAGAAAAATCTTGTAATGTGATCAAGAGAAAATTAAGAGATCAAGATTATTAAGAGATTCTAACTTTGATTTTACAGGTGATTAAAGCTTGGAGAATCAAGAGCATCGAAGTTCACCTGAGAGTTGATTTGGTTGTAAGCCTTTCATTATTGCATTCTTTATTGTGTTGATTGTACCTTGGTTTGGGTTGTAAACCAAGAGATAGTTGAATCATTATAGGTTGTGTAAGTGATTCATCTATAGTGTTACTTGGAAGTGTTTTTCTAGAGAATAGAGTTTTTGTACCACTGTAACATTGAGATTAGGCTGACTAATGGAACTCAAGTCTGTGATTGTGACTTGGAGAGTGGAGTAGGTAGGGAGTGCCGAACCAGTATAACAGCTATGTTCTGAGTTCTTGAGTCATTGTCTTTATAGTACATTCAACCGCTTCCATAAGATTGTGTTAGTTTAGCCATACGGTGGGACCAATAAGTGGTATCAGAGCTTTCTTTGTATTGCTCAATGTGATCCTCTATGGCTTCATCAAGTGCAAATAAAAGTGGTAATGATAATAATGGCAGAAATGGAAATGGAAGCAGTGGATTTGCATTCAGATCTACTAATTTTCTAGAGGAATTATCTACAAATTGACCTCCATATCTAACTAGAGTTAATTATCCTCTATAGAAATTAAGAATGCAAAGTTTCTTAATGGGTTATAACATGTCTGAATGGTGCATGATGAAGACAATTTTACAACACTCATAGGAAAAACAAGTACTTGGACTTCTGAATAGAAAGGGAAAAGCTCAGCAAATGAACAAACTAAAATTTTGTTATATTGTGTTGTTTCTCAAGTTGAGTTTGAAAGGGTGTTAACTTATAAAACTGCAAAAGACATGGGAGAAACTTCAAATTACCCATGAAGGCACATCACAAGTGAAAGAAACAAGAATGAATCTTTTAATGCATGATTATGAACTCTTTATGATGCTTCCTAATGAATCCATTACTAAGATGAATCATAGGTTTACCAAGATCGTTAATGCCTTGAAAAGTCTTGGAAAAGAGATTACTAAGAAGAAACAAGTTTAGAAAATACTCAGATCTTTACCTAAAGCTTGGATTGCAAAAGTGGCAGCAATCAAAGAAGCAAAAGATATCTCAAAGTTTAAGGTTGATGACTTGATAGGATCACTGCTATCACATGAACATGTCATCAAGAAGAATGAAATTGAATCAAAAGGCAAGAGATCTGTAGGCCTAAAAGCCAATTCTAATCAATCTGATCTTCATGCAGGTGAAGAAGATGAGGAAATTGCTATGCTTACTTGTCGATTCAAAAAATTTCTTCAAACAAATAACAAAACAAGAGGCAATAGGAAATTCAAAACTGAAACTTCAGTCAAAAAGGAGGAATAGGAACTCACATGTCATAACTACGGTGGAAATGGACATCTAAACAGAGTATGCCCATTTATCAAAAAGGATAGAAATAAGAACTAGAAACCTTAGAATTTTGAAGCTTGGTGTGATAGTGACTCATCCATTTCTGCGGATTCTGAATTTGAAAGTGAGGAATGTCATATTGGTCTAATGGCACATGAAGATGGAGATAAAGAGAGCAATGTTTCAAATGAGGTAAGTTATGATGAGTTCTTATTTGAATTGCAAAAAGAACATACTGAACTTCTTGATGAATCAGAGTTGGTAACTAAAAGATATACAAAGCTGAAAAGGAATTTCATATTCATAAAGAAGTGATACTTAGAATTCAACTAGAATTCAATGTTCTTTTTGATGAACATTCAAAAATAAAATTTGAAAGTGATCTTCTAAAAAATGATTCAAAGAAAATGTTGGATAAAAATCAACAGTTTTCTTCATATAGTACTTCCTTGAAAAATACAATCAATCAAATGAAGAACAATAAAACTATACAACAAATTTCAGAAGAAAATTTTCAGCTTTCACAAAGGGCAATTTTATTTTTGCAACAAATTTGGGCACATTGCTTACAATTTTACTATAAAAGGACTATAAAACAATGGAATAAAATTAATTTGGGTGCCTAAAAAAGCTATTTTTCTACCTAACAAATATGGACCCAAGATATGGGTACCAAAGACTTGATTTTCTCCTTTTTAAGTATGCTTGACTTCAAGAATAAAATCTAGTTAGTACCTTGACAGTGGATGTTCACATCAAATGATAGGAAGCAAGCATTTATTCAAAAGCTTCTCTTTTCAAGATAAAGGTAAAGTAATTTTTGGAGATAATAATCAACAAATAATCAGAGGAATTGGAATGGTAAGTATTCCAGGTATGGATATTATTGATGTGTATTATATAGAAGGTCTTAAACACAACCTTTTAAGCATAAGTCAACTATGTGACAAAGGTTTTAAAGTTGTGTTTAAGTCTAATAAATGTATTGTTCACAATAATGTAAGAAATAGTATATATTGTGGAAAGAGAAATGGAAATGTGTATACTTGGACCTTAGTGCAGATCATGTAAAGTGTTTATCTACAGTAGATAATGAGGCTTTAATTTGGCATAAACATTTTGGTCATGCCAACATGTATACAATTAAGAAGCTTATAAAACTTGATCTTGTGAAAGGCTTACCAAAAATGAAGATCAATGTGGATCATGTTTGTGATGCATGCCAATTTGGTAAACAAACAAAAGCTTCTTTCAAATCAAAAAATGTTGTTTCTACATCAAAGCCTCTTGAGTTATTGCATATGGATCTTTTCAGACCTATATGATCAAGAACTTTAAGTGGAAAATAGTACAAGTATGTAATTGTTGATGATTTTTCTAGATATACTTGAGTACTATTTCTAAGCGAAAAAGATGAATGTTTTGAGCTTTTCAGGAAATTTCATCACAAAGTTCAAAATGAAAGTGGAACAAGAATTCTCTTAATACAAATTGATCATGGCAAAGAATTTGATAATATTCAGTTCAATGACTTCTATGATGAACTTGGAATAACTCATAATTTTTCTGTACCTAGAACTCCACAAAAAAATGGAGTGATTGAAAGTAAGAATAGAGTTTTAGTTGAAATAGCTAGAACAGTGTTATTGATGAAAATCTTCCTTATAGATCTTGGGCTAAAGTTGTAAACACTTCATGTTATATAGTCAATCATGTTTACATTCGTCCAATTCTAAAGAAAACTTCTTATGAACTGTGGAAAGGCCAAGGTCAAATATTGCATATTTTCATTCCTTTGGCTATAAATGCTTTGTATTGAACAATGGGAAAGATAACCTTATTAAATTTGACAAGAAAAGTGATGAAGGTGTATTTCTAGGTTATTCTTCTTGATATAGCATCCACAATAAGTGAACATACATAGTAGAAGAGTCAGTCCATGTAAAATTTGATGAGACCAACTCTTGGCCGAGAAAGGATGATCATGCAGATGATGAAAATGAGAGATTGCATTTTCTTAAAACATCAATTGAAGCTAAGCAAAGATCTAAAGATTTACCATCAATTTTGTCATCAAATCCACCTGAGGAAAACATTCATGAAGAAAAGTTAAGTGAAGGTGAGTCATCTGATCTAATCTAGTCAGTTCATACTCATAGATATCATCCATTAGAAGATATTATAGGAAATGTGTATAATAAAGTGAGAACTCGTTGCTCAATTTATAATGTCTATGGTAATTTTGCTTTCTTATCTTACATTGAACCCAAAACTATAAAAGATGCCATTTTAGATGAAAACTGGATCATAGCAATGCAAGAAGAGCTGGATCAGTTTAAACATAACAATTTGTGGACACTTGTGCCAGAACCAAAAGATAAATCTATTATTGTCACAAAATGGATCTTTAGAAATAAACTTGATGAATCTGGCATAATTGTAAGAAATAAAGCATGTCTGATAGCACATGGATATTTTCAAGAAGAAGAAATAGATTATGATGAGACATTTGCACTTGTTGCCAAACTTGAGACTATAAGAATGTTACTTGCTTTTGCATCATTCAAACAATTTTGATTATTTCAAATGAATGTAAAAAAGTGCATTCTTAAATGGATATTTAAATGAAGAAGTATATGTCAAATAACTTTCAGGCTTTAAACATCATAAACATCTTGACTATGTATTCAAACTCACAAAAGCATTATATGGTCTTAAACAATCTCCAAGAGCTTGGTATGAAAGACTTAGTGGATTTTTACTAAGTAAAAATTTTCAAAGAGGTAAAGTTGACACAACCCTATTCATTAAGCATATTCATTCAGACATTTTAGTTTTACAAATATTTTTGGATGATGTCATTTTTGGTTCTACAAATGAAAAATATTGCAACAAATTTGAATATATGATAAAAACTGAATTTGAAATGAGTATGATGGGTGAACTGACATTTTTCCTTGGACTATAGGTAAAACAAACTAATGAAGGTATTTTCATTTTATAATCTAAATACATCAAATAAATGTTAAAGAAATTCAAAATGGAAAACTTAAAATGCATGCCTACCCCTATGAGTGCAAGTATCAAAATGGACAAAGATAAAAGTGGTAAAAGTGTACATCAAAGACTATACAAGAGTATGATTGGTTTTTTGTTATATTTAACTGCCACTAAACCTGACATTTTATTTATTGTGTGTATGTGTGCTTGATTTCAGTCAAATACAAAAGAGTCACACTTATCTACTGTTAAACACATTTTTAAATACCTTGTGGAAACATCTCATTTAGAACTATGATATTATAGAGGATCATCATTTGATTTAGTTGATTATTTAGATGCCAACTATGCCAGATATAAGGTTGACAAAAACGTACTATGGAACTTGTCTCCTAAAAAGTATGCTTGTATCCTGGTACTCTAGGAAATAAAGTATTGTTGCAGTATCAATAGCTAAAGTCAAATACATAGCAGTAGCCAGTTGTTCTGCACTAATACTTTGGATGAAACAACAATTAAGTGATTATGACTTTAATGTTGAATGTGTGCCAATCAAATGTGATAATACAAGCACAATAAACTTGACTAAAAATCTAGTATTACATTCACGCTCTAACACATCTAAATAAGACATTGCTTCATTAGGGATCATGCTCAATTGAAAGATATTTCAGTTGAATTTATTCCAACTGAAGATCAACTGGCAGACATCTTCACAGAACCACTTCACATTAACAGATTTTTATAAATAAGAAGAGAGTTAGGCATAATTGATCCTTTTGCATAATGCATAGCATGCATAAAATAAAAGATATAATTCTTTAAATTTTATCTGTGTTACAAAATGTTGATGGATGCTAAACATCAACGGATTGTAAATGTCAATGGATTAAAATGTCAACAAATTCAGAGCTAGCATTGTAACTTAAATATGCAATTTGTGTGGGACAATTACACTTCTTCTCGTTAAAGACAAGGCTCCCATTTTTGAAAAACCCATTCTTCTCCACTTGGATTTCTCTCTTCCCCATTACTCATTTGGACGGATTTGAGTTGATTTCCTTCACTCCTCTTCATCAAGAACATGGTAATGCTCCGTTTTCTTCTTTTCACCTTCAGTTTTTTATTTTTCTTCAAAATCCTATGGTTTTGAAGTTTTTCTTCAAAATCCCTTTTAAGTTGCATGTTTTTATCATGAAAAATCATAACAATATGTCAAAATCATTATATATTCATGAGTTTAAGATGGATTTTTGAAAAGCCCTTTCATGGTCTTCGAAATTCCAAAATTTGGGGATTTTTAGGTTTTTTCAATTTTTTTACCCTATTTTTGTTTCCGAATTCATTCATGTGATTCTATGTGAGGCATTTTCTCATTCTCTATATGCATATTGAGGTAATTATTCAATAATGCAATGAGAAGCTCTACTTGTGTATTGGAAATTTCTCCAATTTTGGGGTTGAATATTTGTTTTCATTAAGATTCATCACTTCCCATCCATTGTTATTCTTATTCATGACTTAACTACATTTATAATTTGAATGTAAATGAATGTCATGTTTGTTTTTGTCAACCCCTTATTTTTACCAAAGTTCCTACTATTTCATTGGTTCTTACACCTAATTGAATGCTTTTCAAGTTAGATTTGTGTTTATTCTATGGCTAATGTAGGTAGACTTTGCTTGGTTGAAAGTCATTGCAATGTAGATTATTATGTTGTGGTTTTGACAAATTTATCTACCATATGTAAATAAGTGTGTTGAGGATGAGTCCTGTTTTGATATTTCTTAATGTTCAAACCTTTTATTCTGATTATATTTGATCCTTATCCCTTGATTTGCATCAATATAAGTTTTGTCCTATTTTGTGATCTATATCAACATGAGCCTTGAATTATAAAATTTTCATTTTCATTTCAGTCTTATTGACAGAAAATTGTTGTGTCAAAGAAGGCATCTTATGAGGAGAAAGGAAAGAGGAAGTTGGTGGATTCCTTTGACCCTAGATCTTCTCCTCCCAGAACAAGAGAATAAGAGGAGCAATATTTATACAAGAACCCTCTAATACATAAGGAAGACAAACTACTCAGGAAAATCTCATCAATGTTGATGAAGAACAGCTCCCATTTCCTGAACCTACTCAAGAAGCAAAGCCTAGGACTCTAAGCGAATCTTCTCCATCTCTTATTCATACTTATCCCAAACCTAAACATGGGAAAAGTATACCTTCCAAAACCAAACCTTCTCCACTAACCTAAAAGTCCAAATCCACTCCAAAGATACTCATTCCAAGAAGATACCTCCTAGAAAACAAGTTCCTACCCCACATCAATAGAAACCCACTTCTTTACCAAAGAAATAAGTCTCAGTGGACCCAACCTTGAAGAACACCAGATCTAAGAATGACAAGTGTGATTTCTATACAATATTTAGGCGCAAGAACTATACACATGGTAAGTTCTTGAATTATAAATTCTTTCAAGATGAGGGGTTTCTTTTTATCAATTGGTTGAGGAAATTTGGGATTTTTGAGTTCCTGTCCAAAAAGTTGATGATTTCTGATGAATTGGTAAAGTTGTTTTATTTTTATCTAATTGAAGAAGGAAAGGATGGAGTATATTTTTACTCAACATAACTCAAAGAGAAAGAAATCAGTTTTACAGCTAAAGAGTTTGCATTCATAATGAAACTTTTTTATGTTACTGCTGATAAAACATATGACCAAAAGGAAGTAGTTGAATGTTTAACTAGAAAGGAATCACTATAAAATAGGAAAGAAGGATTCATAAACAAAGACTTTTCTTCTATGGAGTTCAAACTCATCCATCATATAGTGACCCATTATTTGTTTCCAAGGAATGGAGGACATGATGCAGTGAGTATTCTTGAATGTGTTTTGATTTACTGCATTGTCTATAACTTGGAGTATGATCTTACGGATGCAATGCTTTTTTACATGTTCAATCAGAAATATAGAGCTAATGGACATCTTCCATATGCCATGTATTTGATAAGACTATTTCAACACTATGGAATAGATCTTTCTGATGATGTTCTAACTTGTCCCTAAAGCTACAACGAGATAAACATTGAAACACTCAAAAGATTGAGATATATCAAGTATGATGATGGTAAGTGGAGATACATTTCAGCCCTTCCAGGTGAAAATGATGATGAGATTCCTATTCAAGGTGATGCACCAATAAGAATAGAGGCTGAAGATGAAAGAAATGATGAGTTATATCATGATGTTCTGGGAGAGGAAGATTTAGATCAAGAGGAGGGATCTCATGGAAAGAGTGGGAAGGATCCTCTGGCCATAGATGACTCAACAGCCATTGTTTTTGATACTCAACACACTCTTGCCACATCCATTTCAGCTCCATCTCATCCCATTCATCCATCTATTTCTACACCTCATGTCACAACTACTTCAACTTCTCCTTTGCTCAATGTTTCTACCTTACAGGCCTTACTTGTAGCTAATCTGGAATCTCTCAAAGCTGACTTGCAAGTGTACATACGGGAGCAAATCCATGTCTCAACATCTGCTAAACAATTTGAATCCACCAAGAAAAAGTCATCTCCTTCGAAATGATTTCAAAGTTTAAAGCCTATGAACATTTTTCAAAAACTATATCTTTTATCTTTTAAGGATTTGAAGCAATCTAACTGCCTTGTTACAAATTATTGGTTTATGTTCCATAGTTTGACTCCTTGAATCATAGTTTAAATTCACACACTTATACCTTCCTATTCATATTGCTTATGTTTTTCTTGTTCATTCTTTATATTGCTGCATTCCTATCTTTTTGCTTCTGACTTAAGGGGGAGAAAATAGGTTTGCATGGATAAAAATAGTTTTGCATAGATAAACAAAAGAATAAGCATATTGACAGGGGGAGAAATGTTATTTTAAGTTCATCCATATTTTTTTGTCATCATCAAAAAGGGGGAGAATTGTTTGATTTATGCCTTTTTTTGTGATGAATATACGTAGATGAAATATCCTTTAATATGTGGTTTGATGGTTTGCTGATGTAACACATCTTTGATGTAGAGTGGATTGATGTAAATGTGATGAAATGTATGTAATCAGTTTGTGTGAAATGGTGGAAAGAGTGAAAATAAATTTTTAGAAATAGGTTAAGGATGGAAGTCGTAAAGTGAAGAAATCCATCGTCGACATTTTGTTTAGAAACCTCAACGGATTAAGAGCAAGGGACATATCTGGTAAAGTTGGCATATGATGAACCTCGATGGATTCAAATCAGGTGAAGTTGGCTTTTGATGAACCTCAATGGATTAGGAGTCAGTGACATATCACATGAAGTTAAACTATGATGGATTTCACTATGAAGAAAACATCTACGGGTTTTCATAAAACATCAATGGTTTTTGGGTAAAATGTCAATGTTTTGGCAACATTGCAGGCAGTTATAAGATCTAGAAATGAAGCAGCTTTGAGAGTTTCTTTAACCTCTTTTGAGAGGTTATCCCCCAGCAGTTAAACATCTATATTAAGGGAAGATATCTTGGAAGAAAGTGTGTGGGAAATTAGAGAATAAAAATCTTGCAAAGTGATCAAAAGAAAATTAAGAGATCAAGATTATTAAGAGATTACAACTTTGGTTTTGTAGGTGATTGAAGCTTGGACAATCAAGAGCACCGAAGTTCACTTGAGAGTTGATTTGGTTGTAAGCCTTTCATTATTGCATTCTTTATTGTGTTGATTGTACCTTGGTTTGGGTTGTAAACCAAGAGATAGTTGAATCATTATAGGTTGTGTAAGTGATTCACCTATAGTGTTACTTGGAAGTGTAAGTTTAGAGAATAAAGTTTTTGTACCACTGTAACTTTGAGATTAAGTTGACTAGTGGAACTCAAGTCTGTGATTGTGACTTGGAGAGTGGAGTAGGTAGGGAGTGTCGAACTAGTATAACATCTGTGTTTTGAGTTCTTGAGTCATTGTCTTTATAGTACATTCAACGATTCCATAAGATTGTGTTACTTTAGCCATATGGCAGGACCAACAAAGATAAAGACAAAGATTCTTCACAATCAGAAATACAAAAAGATGAAGAAGAAATAGATGATGAACCATCCATCAATGAGGTAAATAATGAAGGTAACAATTCCTTTCTTAAAGATTTGAGGTTCATGTAGAACCATCCTGAAAATTAAGTAATTGGTGATATTTATGATAGAGTGAGAACTAGATCTTTATATCATCAAATATGTGGTAGTTTTGCTTTCATTTCTCAACTAGAACCAACTTGTATAAATCAAGCTTTAGAATATGAAAATTGAATTATAGGTATGCAAGAAGCATTAGACTAATTCAAACATCATAATGTGTGAACGCTTATTCCAAGGCCCAACCATCAATCTTTTAGAGGAACTAAGTGGGTCTTTAAGAATAAAATAGATGAATTTGGTATAGTGAAAAAAAATAAAGGAAGATTAGTAGCAAAAGGATACTATCAAGAGGAAGGAATAGACTTTGAAGAATCATATGCTCCTATTGCCAGAATTGAAGCTATTAGAATATTGCTAACTTTTGTATCTTTCATGAATTTCAAGTTTACCAATGGATGTCAAAAGTGCATTTCTGAATGGTTTTATTAATAAAGAAGTTTATGTAGAACAACCTCTTGGGTTTGAAGATCATTATGATCCAAACCATGTTTTCTAACTCAAGAAAGCTGTCTATGGATTAAAATAAGCTCCTAGAGCATGGTATGAGAGACTAAGTAAACTCTTAATAGAAAAAAGATTTACTAGAGGTAAAGTAGACACTACACTCTTCATTAAGCATGACAAAAGTAATATACTAATTATTCAAATCTATGTAGATGATATTATACTTGGTGCAACTAATGATAAATTATGTCAAGATTTCTCTAAAGTCATACAAGGAGAATTTGAGATGAGTTTAATGGGTGAGATGAACTTCTTTCTAGGACTTCAAGTAAAACAGATGAAGGAAAGAATCTTTATCCATCAAGTAAAATAAGATAAACAATTATGCAAGAAATTTGATTTAGAAGAAGGAAAAGCATTAGCCACACCAATGAGTACATCTATTAAAATGGATAAGGATGAAAAAGGTAAATATATCTATCAAAAGCTCTATAGAAGCATGATAGGATCTCTTTTATATTTAACTACAAGTAGACCAGATATTATGTTTAGTATTTGCATATATGCATGATTCCAATCAGATCCTAAAATATCATATCTAGTTGCTATTAAGGGAATCTTTAGATTCTTTTTGGACACTCCAAACCTCAGTTTATCGCATCCAAAAGGTTCAATCTTTAAATTAGTTCGGTATTTTGACTCAGACTTTATAGGCTATAAGGTAGATAGGAAGAGTACCTCAAGATCATGTCAGTTTCTTGGAAGCATAATCATGTCCTCCAAGAAACAAACATCTGTTGCTTCGTTAACTATTGAGGCTGAATATGTAGCTATAGGTAGTTGTTATGCACAGATTTTATGGATGAAATAACAATTGAATGATTATAATTTAAAATATGTTGATACACCTATTAGATGTGATAATACTAATGCAATAAATTTAACAAAGAATCCAATATTGCATTCTAGAACTAAACACATAGAGGTCAGACACACTTTATGAGAGATTACATACAAAATCATGATATTTGTTTAGAATATGTACAACTGAAAAATTAATTAGTAGACATTTTGACAAAACCACTTCTAGAGGATAGATTTTGTAAAATTAGGAGAGAATATGGTGTTCTAGATCCATGTGCATAAAATGCATATTACATGATTTAATCATTTTATAATGTTAATGATCACATAATAATAATTAAGATGCCTATGATCATTCATAAACGTTAAATTCTGAACATTTAGAATGCTTTAGAAGTAATTCAGAAATTCTTATAGAACATTTAGAATGCTTCAGAAGTAATTCAAAAATTCTAATAGAACACTTAGAATGCTTCAGAAGTAATTCAGAAATTCTGATAGAATTTCAGAATAGTTTTTAACAATTAACATTTGCCACATACGTTATGTGACACCTACTTAGAACCTCTAACTCACAGGCTTAATTGCCCTAGAACTTTTGAATTTTAAAATCCCTTCTACACATACGTCCTTAGAACTTCTGAGGTCATAAACATAGAAGTTTTGATAATCTTCTTAATCCAATAGAATCTCTGAAACTGTGAATTAGAAGACTCTAACCTCTTATAAAAGCTTAGCATCAGAAATTCTGCACATCTATTTCGAATCTTTGAGCCCCTCTTAAGAAACAATGATTCAAATTTCTACATCGTCTACATTTTCCTGCCACCAAATTGTTCTCATTTCACTTTATCCTAAGCAATTTATCATTCTAGAATCTCTAAAAACTCTCTATTTCAAAACCCTAAGCAAAAAATCCTCCAAGCTGCTGCAAATGGCTAGGACAAAGAGGGTAAGCAAACAACAAAACATCTCATCTACAAATTCTAAGACAAGAAGAAGAGACTCCAAGGAAGAGAAGGATAACAAAAGATTATGTCCTAAAGGTAATTTTCAATAACAACTCTTCGACTCATAATAAATTCATCAAGTATTTTCAAGGAAGAAAAATTGTGAAAGGAAGAGTTTTTGATTTCAAAGTAGTTGAAGAAAATGGCTTGAGCTTAGAAGTGACCTATTGGATTAAGTTCCAAGGCTAGGAAAATTTTATGAGCTACAAGGATAAATGCTACAATAGAATGGTTCAAGCCCTAGTTACCAATTTCAATTACAACACTAGAAAATTGTGGATTAGAAAGACAGAAATAAATCTATCTCCAAACAGCATAAGAAATGCATTCAGCAATCTTGAGATAGAACAACAAGAAATTGATTGGCAATCGGACAGAACTAAGTTATTTTCATATTTAACTGAGGTAGAAAATAAAGAGAATGTGAATTACTTGCATGTCAACCTTCTGAATCTGGATCTTAAGCTTACTCATATGTTAACCTTCAACAACCTATATCCAAAATCAAGAGGTACAAATAAAATTTTTGAGAAGGAATCCAAAATTTTGTGGGCTATGAAGCACAAGAAGAGAGTAGACATTACTTAGATCATTGCTAATCAGCTATACTTGGTTAAGACATCTACCAAGTATTATCTTCCTTATGGGATAATAATGAGCAAATTTCTCAAGATAGCCAATATTAATCTTTCCAAAAAAGATGGAGAAGAGTTCATGACAAGAGAAACAATAAAAAAAGATACATTGAAGAGAATAGGCTTTAAATCAACTCCACAAGGTTTGATATCTTAGAAGCCAAGAAAAGAAGAATAGATAAAGAGATAAAGAATTAAAGAAGAGAGAAGAGACTGGTAAGAGACTATGGAAGAAGTAACAAATATGAGAGAAGAAGCCATAGGAAGAAATGAAAACGAGATAGAACAAAAGGATAAAGAGGAAAGTATAGCAGCAGTACCTTTCAGACCTACCCAAACTCAACAACAATCATCCATTCCTCAACCTCATAAACCCACCTACTCAATTACACAAAACATTGACATCATTCTTTTAGCTCATCTACTACCCATCCATACAAGGTTAACTAACCTTGAAACTCAAACCTCAAATCTTAACCTAAAGATAGACTCAATTTCAGAATCACTACTTTACAAGCTAGATGCATTGAGTGCTCAAATTAAAGGTGTTAAAACCCAACCTCAAACCCAACATTCACCATCCTACCCATTCTATCACCAACAACATCACAAACCTCCTTCACCTATTCATTTCCCCACACACTATCATCTTTCATTTCACAATCATTCACTCTAGCTCCAGAAGTTGTCTAACCTCAAGATGAACAATCTAAAGTTATTCTTCAAACTCCCACTCAAACACAACATTCTTTGATCTTTCCTAAATTCATACCCAATGAATGATTACCCATTCTACTAGAAGAATATCCCTGTAGAACCCTCGGTAGGTATGTAAGACCACTTTCTAGGAAAGAATTTCTTCCCACAGGTCCATCAATCTATTTTAACTGGTCATGGTTTGATCTTATAAAATTAGGAGAAGTATTTTGAATTTGAATTGAAAAACTTTCTTGTTGGGTCTCATGCAAGTATACATAATCACAAGTAATACAGATTAGGTGAGTTGAGTATTGTTCCCACAAGGAAGTGTGTTGTTACACACTAAGTACTAAACTTAGTTCAAATTTGTATTATTTGATTGAGTGAATTTCAATAAATGTTAAAAAACTAAATCTAAATAGAATACTAATGTTGACAATTAGTAAGAGCAAAATAAGAAATATCAGATGGAATATCTAGGGATTCAACTTCACCTAGCAAATCCACTTGTATTAATGAATTACACTGAGTAAATTATCATTCCTCTCATTGTCAATTAGATGCAATAAAGTAACTACCACCCTTTCTCAAGTACTATGATAGGTGTGCCTATTGAATTAATCTACTATGTCTCCATGCAAATCCAAATTAATAAACACATTAAGCTTAGGCATCTATGTGTAATATATGCGCTCGCAAGGTCATATTCACATGGATTGTACATTACATGGTTATATCTTGACTTCATTGCATCATATGTTTTTCAATTCAAGAGTCTATTTTTAATTCACCTCTCTCAACTATAAATTAAGAATCTCAGCTCATGCACATGGTAGCTAAGCACATACATGCATTAAGCTTAGAAATGAAGAAATAATGAGGAAAAAGATAATTTAACTCAAAAATCAATCATCAACACAAGCTTCATTGCTAAGATCCATTTAACCCTAGATAAAAGAAATTTAGAATATCATATTTGAATTAAAACCAACTAAGTAATTGAAAAAATTATCATAATCCAAGTTTGAATGTTAATTCTAAAATAAAAGATGAGCTTGAAAGAAAGAAAAACAGAATATGAAAGTTGTAGCAGTTGTTCTCCAAAGATCTCCTTGCTCCAAAGCTCTTCTTCCTTGTCCAACTCTCTCTATTGAATTGTTTTGATCCTTAAACTTTGTTCTTGATGTCCTTAAATAACTCAAGCAGTAGGGTTTTAGTAGAACTCCTCCACAAAATGCAATTCTTTTATGTACAAAGATCCTCTTCTAAGAATAACTCTGTCTTCCAAAATAAACTGAGTTGTTGCACGTCCTAGTTTCCAAAGATAACTTTTAAAAATTGCAACACTTTTACACTTAGAAATCAACCTTCAATTTGACATCCTTAACTTCTAAAGATTGTAGCAAAACTTATTTAGAAAAATCAACTTCCAAAGATAACTCCAATAGCTAGGTATTATGTCACCCAACTATGCAAAATACTTTAAACACATTGTTGATTTCTGAAATCATAATTTGGAATTCAAAATCACATTCATTATATATAAAATTTCCATGTATTGCACTTCTATTTCATCAAAAAACTAATTTTTGCATTTTTTAAAGTTTCTGCGTTGCAAAATTCATCTTAAAGAAATCTATGGACAAAGTAGCCTTGATATTGATGAATCTACTTTATCTCAGATGAAGTTTACTTCATCTCTAGTTAGTCTATAGAAAAATTAGCCTTGCTACAGATGAATCTACTTTATCTCAGACAAAGTTCTACTTGCTATAGATGAATCTCTACTTTCTATAGACAATGTAGTTCTAGAGTAATTTTAGTATTTTGATCATAACTTTCTCGTACAAACTCAAAATTCTATGATTCTTTTTGCATTGGACAGATAATTTCAGGGAATATAATTTTTGTATTGTAAAGTTTTCTAAATCATCCATCTTCTATGATTTGTGAGGCCTCAAAGTGACACCTTTTGTCAGATAAATTAGTAGACAAATGCAAAGCTCTAGAGATAGTTACACTGTTTTAGCTGTGACTTTCTCACATAAATTCAGAATCATGTGATTCTTGATGAGTTGGAAAGATAAGAACAAAGTTAGAACTTTCATGTTAAACACATTTTTCAAATTTACCTCCATCAATCCCAGAAATTACTTTAAAGTGACCCCTTTTGTAATCTTCAAATCTGCAATAAAAAAACTCTATTAAGTGCAATATTGTCTTAAATGTCAATATAAACCACTGAAAATACATTTAAAAAAATCTTAAACATGTGAATTTAGATATTAAAATATAATATATTATGAGCTTATCAAATACCCCAAACTTAGAATTTTATCCTCCTCGAGCAAAATAGCAATCTAAACTGATGAAATAATTAAGAAAATCTCTTTTAAACAATCAGTAATATGCCAAATAAATTACATATGCACATATCTCAGAAATCACTCAAGATACTTGCCAAGTAATCTCATTAAATTGATGCATCATCAATCCTTTCATGAAGTGAAAATATGTGTGTTTGTTGTGTCAATCTCATGCTACATGCATGTTTTACAGTAAAAAATGTGCAAACGAATGATTCTCATAATCTTCACAAAACACCCCATAAACTTTACTTTTCATAATCCTTTTCCACCAATGTAGATACTCTATTCATTTGGATCAATAGGTCTTTACTAAGCTTGTAATGGGGCCTTAGGTTTAGCTAACAAGAAAAGAAATAAGGATACACTAAGTAAGAGATCATATATGAATTTTACATGAATATTCACTCTCTTGAATTTTTGTTTCGGGTTCTATCTGTTTTATGGGTTGTATTACTATTACACCCCCAAACTTATTTTCAGTTGAGTTCATGGATATGTGATCCCTCCAACTGATAGATGAATCTTTATTGATTTCTTTCCTTTTGTCCTTTTTTTTCTTTTGGCATTCTTCTTTTTAACTCCCCTAAACTTATCTTCTTATGCACAATTGTACCTCTCTGCAACCATATGTATAGAATATGTCTCTTAATAGTTCAATCATAATTTTTTCAAGCTAAAAAGGTTCGAATGATGAGGCTAAAGAAAGAAAAATTGAATGGTAGTTTTCACATGTTTTGTATATGTCATTCTTTCATTAAAGCTCAATAGGGACACTAGTGATAGTAAATGTACTACGTTAGC
Organism: Pouteria campechiana; assembly: GCA_036873735.1. Lineage (NCBI taxonomy): Eukaryota > Viridiplantae > Streptophyta > Magnoliopsida > Ericales > Sapotaceae > Pouteria > Pouteria campechiana. The sequence continues at coordinate 21,030 of JAYJMB010022866.1, read as the reverse complement.
TTGAAAGGCTCAAATTGATCAGAGAATGCCTAAATTACTTCCAAGTAGATATGTTATCTAGGATTTTACCTTAAGGGAAAATTAAAAAAGTTCTAGCATGCTTGTGTCAACCAAAATAAGTCACTGAATTCACAACATAATCAACTAATCCACATACACTTTACATGATCATAATATCATGTGGTTAATGAATTATCATCAGTTATGAAAAAGAAAGACTTATCACAAGAATCATTAAATCATAAGGTAGCACCTATCCTTCTTTCTAAATCATGTACGATGGTAATAAAAAACTTCGCATATGTTATCGATCATTAAGAAAGAATCCATCCTATTCAATTTTAACATATTAGCACAATTGCTCTTGGCTTTACTTTAGCTAAGTTATCAAAAGAGAAGCTCATAGAGAAAAATTATACTCAATTTTGAAAAATTTTTCCAAAACTGAATGCAAATATGAAATCTGAATGTAACTCCCCAAATAACCCCTACTTAAATCAAACATTGTCCTCAATGTGAAATAATGAAAGAGGTTTAAGTTTAAGGGCTTCCTTGAATGAAGTGCATTCTAATCCTCTACTTGTGAAATTTATTAGCATTCTTTACAAATTTTTGTTAATTTTAATACTTAACACATAATCTGTAATTTTGTGAAACTTCTATGCTCAATCTAAAATCAGATTTCTTACTTCTACAATAGAAACATCAAACCACAACTAAAAAAAATCTATCCTAATAGAGAAAAAAAATAACTAGGCTAAATGTGAAGAAAATAAAGAAAGTTCAGAAAACCTATTGATCTTTGAAAATCCAAATAAAAAGAAAAATAAAGCAAAACTAAGCTAGACTGAAAATCCTAAAAGAGAAAGGATAAAGCAGTAGTTCTAATTTATAGTCTTCAGCTTGACTATCTCTTTCTTTAAGCTGGTTGTTTCAAGTCTAATTTGAACTTCTGCTTATCAAATATTCCTTCAAAGTATGGCTTCAGATGCTGACCATCCACTTTAAATGTTCCCTTAGTTTCATGAGCAACTTCAATTGTCCCATATGGCAATATCCTAGTGACAGTGAAAGGACCTAACCATCTAGACCGTCACTTACCAGGAAATAGTCTAAGGCGAGAGTTATAAAGTAACACTTTTTAACCAATTTTAAACTCTCTTCTTAGAATGTGCTTGTCATGTCATCTCTTTGTATGCTCTTTGTATATCTTGGAATTCTCATAAGCCTTATTGTGAAGTTCATCTAGCTCGTTCAGTTGTAGCAATCTTTCTTCTCCACCAAGTTGCTTGTCAAAATTCAAAAATTTTAGTGCCAATATGCTCTATGTTCTAATTCCATAGGTAAACAACAAGCCTTTCCAAACACTAGCCTAAAAGGAGACATCCTAATGGGTATTTTGAATGCAATCCTATAGGCCCAAAGTGTATCATTAAGTTTTACTGACTAATCTTTCCTAGAGGCATTCACAGTTTTCTCCAAAATTTTTTAATTTCCTTGTTTAAAACTTCTAGTTATCCTCTAGTTTGAGCATGATAAGTGGTTGCAATCTTATTTGTGACTCCATATTTATGGAGAAGTGCATCAAACTGCTTATTGGAAAAATGTGTTCCCCCATTATTAATGATTGCTTTGGGAATGCCAAATCGGGTAAAAATGTTTTTCTTCAAGAATTTGATTACTACTTGAGCATCATTTGTTGGCATTGCTATAGGTTCTACCCATTTAGACACATACTCTACAACTTCTAGAATGTACTTATGGCCAAAGGAAGAGGGAAATAGTCCCATAAAATTAATACCCTAAACATCAAATAATTCACAAACAAGAATGTTGTTTAAAGACATCTCATTTCTCTTAGACATATTTCCCATTCTTTGACATCTATCACATGAAAGTACCTAGGTGTGTGCATCTTTGAAAATTGTTGGCCAATAAAAACTAGATTACAAAATCATAGTTATAGTTTTAGTGGAACTAAAATGCCCACCTGCCTCTCCATCATGACAATATTATAGAATACTTACATTCTCATCCTTTGGTACACATCTCCTTATTATCTCATCTGCATAAATTTTAAATAGAAAAGGTTTTTTCCAAATATAATATTTAACATCAGAAAAGAATTTTTTCTTCTGTTGATATGACATGTCAGGGGGTAGAACTTTACCTGCCAAGTAATTTACAAAATCAGCAAACCATGGTATTTGTGTGGAGTTGACATGAAATACATGCTCATTAGGGAATTCTTCTTGAATTGGAATTTCCTCCTCTTTTGTAGTCAAAATTTTGGACAAGTGATCTGTAACAAGATTCTCAGTTCCCTTCTTATCCTAGATTTCCAAATTGAATTCCTATAGTAAAAGAATCCACCTAATCAATCTAGGCTTTGCTTCCTTCTTTGCAAGAAAATATTTCAGAGCTGAATGGTCAAAATTAACAATCACTTTTGAATAAATCAAGTAAGAATGAAATTTATCAAAAGCAAAAACTACTGCCAAAAGTTCTTTTTCTGTTGTTGAGTAATTCAATTGAGCGCCTAATAAGGTCCTACTAGCATAGTAAATGGTTTAAAAATTTCTCCCTTTTTCATTATCCCAAGATAGCTCCTATGGCAATATCACTTGCATCACACATTAGCTCAAAAGGTAGATCCCACTATGGTGCTGTCATGATTGGTGCTAAAACCAATTTCTCCTTTAAAGTGTTAAAGGCCTGTAAGCAATCATCTAAAAAGTTAAATGGTACATCCTTAACTAAGAGGTTTAACAATTTTTGAAAAGTCCTTGATAAACCATCTATAAAATCGTACATGCCATAGAAATCCTTTAACAAGTTTAACAGATGTGGGTGGAGGCAATTTTTCAATGACCTCCACTTTGGTACGATCAACTTATATTCCTTTTTTTGAAATCTTGTGTCCAAGCACTATCCCTTCCTACATCATAAAATGACACTTCTCCTAATTTAGAATAAGGTTAGACTCCTCACATCTTTGCAACACCAAAGCCAAATTATGTAAAATGAATCAAATAATGAGCCAAAAAAAGAAAAATCATCCATAAAAATCTTAATGTATTCCTCAACCATATCAAAAAAATGGCCATCATATATCTCTGACAAGTGGCTAGTGCAATGTAAATACCAAAGGGCATTCTCCTAAAAGAAAAAGTACCATATGGATAAGTGAATGTGGTTTTCTCTTGATCTTCTGGTGAAATGGGAATCTAATTATAATCTAAGTAACCATCCAAAAACTAATAGAATTCATGTCCTATAAGTCTTTCCAACATCTAATCAATAAATGTTAAAGGAAAGTGATCTTTTCTAGTGGCATCATTCAATTTCCTATAATCAATACACACATGCCATCCAGTAATTATTCTAGTTGAAATCAATTCATTATTGTCATTTTTTTGGACGGTCATACCTCTCTTCTTAGGTATAATTTGCATAGGGCTCACCCATGGACTATCAGAAATAGGATAGTTGATTCCTGCATCAAGTAGCTTAATCACTTCTGCTTTCACCACTTCTTGCGTCTTTGGGTTCAAATGCCTTTGATGTTGGATGGTGGGTTTGTATTGCTCCTCCATTAGAATTTTATGCATGCAAAGTTAAGAGCTGATTCCTTTGATTTTGTAATTTTTCATCCAATTGTGCCCTTATACTCTCTCAATACTCTTAGTAGTTTCTCCTCCATCATATATGTCACAGTAGAAAAAATAATCACTGCCAGAGAAGAAACTTCATCTAAATAAGCATATTTTAAATGAGAAGGTGAAGGTCTGAGTCTAACAATACATGGTTTTTCAATAGATGGCTTAAGCTTTTTGTTGATTTGTCCCAGATCCTCAAATCTTGGTGATTGTTGCTTTCAGTAAGGTGGGTTTGCTTCCATAAACTTTTCACAATCCTCTATATCCTCATTCTCAATTTCTCTATTGCTTGGTTGTGTTAAGCATGCTTCAAGTGGATCTTTAACAATACTTTCCTGAAAATCCTTGTTCACCTACTTGTCAATAGATTCAACTACAAAACAATAATTAGCATCCAAAGGGTATTTCATTTGCTTCAAAAAAGTTAAAGGTAACTTGATCATCTTAAACTCTAAGAATTAATTTTACCTATTGAACATCAATGAGAGTTCTTCCTATTGCAAGAATGGGTCGTCCCAAGATAAGTGGTACCTCCCTATCTTCTTCCATGTCAAGATATATGAAATCTCTAGGGAAAATGAACTTATCAACCTTTACCAACACATCTTCTATAATACCCTTTGGATGTTTGATCGAACAATCAGCAAGTTGAAGTGATACTGTAGTTGTTTTGACCTCTCTCAATCCTAATTTCCTGAAAATAGAAAAAGGCATTAAGTTAATACTTGCTCCTAAATCACACAATACCTTTTCAAAATAAGAATCATTTATAGTGTAAGGAATAATGAAACTCCCTAGATCTTTCATCTTCTGTGGTAGTTTATTTTGCAAGATGGCTAAACATTCCTCATTCAACTTCATAGTTTCATAATCCTCCAGCTTCCTTTTATTTGCTAAGATCTCTTTCAAAATTTTGCATAGCTAAGCATCTGTGCTAAGGCATCTGGAAAAGGAATGTTAATATGAAAATTTTTAAATATATACCAAAATTTAGAGAACTGCTTATCCATTTTATGTTGTTGAAATCTTTGAGGATAAGGGATTGGAGGCACATATGGCCTAGGATTGTCTGGAAAAAGTGTGCTTTTTTTTTTAACCTATTCTAGTTGTTCAGTAGCTTTCTCTTCTCTTTCTTTTGGAGCCGGTTGTTCTATAGTTTTCTCTCCCACTTGCTTTCCACTTCTCAAGGTTATAGCTTTTACCTTTTCAATTGGATTTTTCTCTGTGTTGCCAGGTAAATAACCATGTTATCTTCCTAACAACATGTATGCTAGTTATCCTACTTGCATCTCCAGATTTTTGATTGAGGCCTCTTGATTTTGGAACCTCATGTCTGTGTTTTTATGAATTCTTGAGTGTTGTTCATGAAGTTTTGAGTGTTGCTAACAAATTTGTTAATAATTTCATCCAGATTAGATTTTCACTCTTCTGGTTGTTTGAATCCTGGTGGCGGCCTTACTATGTTTTGATTTCTCTATGAGAAATTTGTATGATTTCGCCACCTTGGATTATAAGTGTTGGAGTAGAGATTATTTTGCATCTTGTTGAAATTACTAACAAAGTTAGCATTCTCACTAAATTGTGCAAAAGTATTACCTACCTGACAATCCATGCTAGCATGTCCTCTATCAAAGAAATCACAACTCACTTTCTGAATTTTCTTTCCTGAAGCATTCATATTATCTATCTTCCCATTCAATGCTTCAAACTATGCAATGAGTGTAGTGAGACCATCCACTTCATGCACTCCAACTGGTCTTCTCATTGGTTGCCTCTTAGTAGGCCACTGATAGCTATTGGATGCCATCTCCTCCAATAGTTCATAAGCTTCTTCTAGCATTTTGTTATTCAATGATCCTCCTATAGCTACATCAATCATAGAACAAAAATTTGGACTAGTCCCATTATAAAATGTTTGTACTTGCATCCATATGGGTAGTCCATGATGTAAGCATTTCCTCGACAAGTCTTTAAATCTCTTTCATGCCTTATATAGTGATTTATTATCCATCTGTATGAAAGTAGTAATATCATTACACATTTTAGCAGATTTTGAAGAAGGAAAAAACTTACCTAGGAACTTCTGTGCCATAGCATTCCCAATGGTGATTGAGCCTGTAAGAAGAGAAGAAAGCCAACTTTTAGCTTTGTCCTTTATAGAAAATGAAAATAATCTCAACCTAATGAGAGTTGGTCTTGAAACAATAATACTGTTGATTGAGAACCAATTTTTTTGGATTATGGCTGGATAGCTTTGTGGTGTGCAGATGTGCTCCAAAAATTGATTGACATCATCTTGGTAAGCGGATTCCAAATTTGAAGCGTTGGTGATGAGATTCTTTGGAATGACTGCTAGGATATTTGGTGAATCATATCCAATGATGGCTGTCAACTCTAGATTTTCAATGGCTTGTTCTGCTGCTTGAATTGTTTCAATTACCCTTGTGCAAGCAATCTAATCAGCTGCCAAAGAAAATTCTGGCCAATCTGTTTGGGTCCAAGGTCTCGCAGAAGACATTTCTGGAATCTGACCTTCTCCTGGATTAATTAACAAACCTGATTTCTTGGATAAGTTCTGCTATCTTTTGCACTTATCCATTCAATTGTCTGGATTCCCAAACAAGTGACAAATCTGTTTCCATAGTCGAGAGACAATAAGAGAAATCTGATTGATTCTGGTAATTAGGCTATACTAGGCAAATGGCTCCTAGCAATGCATAGATAAGACACCATTCCTGCCTTCAGAGGTTCTCTCCATAACTAAGAGTCTCTAAACACATCCGTTATGACAGCTAATTGAGGCCACTGCTCAATTTTGTACACAAACTTCTCGATGTCAGGATTTGCTTCCCAAACCATTTGTTCTCTAGTAAGCAAATTCTCTGAAACCACTTCTTTAATGGTTTCCTTTACTAACCCATAAATAATTTGATTTTTTGATTCTTGGGTTTTCCATTTTTCTGATAAACTGAAATGATTAGATTCATGTCTCGAAAGACGATCTAATTCTTGTTCCAATTTAGCAATCCTTTCACCTAACTCGTGAGGTGCTACATACATCTACTGAAGCCCACCTGGATTATTCTGGTGATAATGGATTAACAATCCTGCCTATAATAGTTCTGGCTGATCCTTGGATTCCTGCTGAACGGTTATTGGAGATACATCTTCCAACTTAATTAGTGCTGGATTATGGATGAGGTATCGTGTTTCTTTATCTTCAACCCATAATTCTCCTTGTTGCTGAATGTCAACTCTAGGCAATCTGAAATATGGATGTCTAGAAACATCTTCTTTTGTTTTAGAATTTGGTGCCTTCTTGCTTTCCTATTTTTACCTGACCGGGTAGTTACTAGCAAAATGTCCAAACTCCTTGCATCACCAACACTACAACTTTTCTCTGCTTGGCTTTGGGGCCATAGTTGCTTTGGCTTCAGCTAGAAGGGCTTCTAGCTTCTCGACCAAGCTTCTAGTAACTCAAGAAATGATTCAAGAAGAAAATATAAATATAAAGAGTCTCCCATGTGCTACAATTGCGAGAAGACTGGGCATATGAAGTTTGACTACCTAGAACCTTGCAAGAAGCGAAGTGATCAGCAAAAGAAGAAGTACAACTCTTATTTTAATAAGAAGAATAGAAACAACAATAACAGAACCAACATAAAATTTGGGAAGAAAAAGAAGGCTCTATCAACATGGAAAATATTAGAAAACATGATGAATGAGAGTGAAAGTGAAGAGGATGAAGAACATGAAGCATAGATCAATCAACTTTTGCCAAATAGAGATGATCATAATGAATTCTATACAAGAATTAGCTTCATGGCCATCTGTGAAGAAAAGGTAACCTCTGACACTAAAACTTTAAATCAGGAGGAGATGTTAGATGAACTATACTCAGACTTCATAATTGTGAAAAACAAATATAAGGAGACTAAAATGGAGCTTAAGAAAATTACCATTGAATGCTCAAAATTAAAGGAGGAAAACTTCAAGCTCAGGGGCAATCAAAATACCATCAGTGAACTTAAGCAAGTCAAGGCTTAAAATGATGCCTTAAAAAAGACCTTGACTTCCACCTTATTAAGAATGAAATCTAAGAAGAAAGATGGACAATAGCAATATAAGAAGCAAAGTAATGCTTTTGGAAGAAAACAAGGAACCAAACAGACCATGATCTGGGTTCCCAAGGAAGTTGCATATATAGTAAACGCAATTCAATCTCCATCACCTAGAATAGTGGCACCGAAGAAGAAATGGGTCCTAAAGTTTTTTTCCACTAACCCACTTGGACCCATTACCAAATGGGTACCAAAAGTTAAAACTTAGTCTTGTCCATGTAGGTGTGCTTGAGAGCCACAAGGAGCAGCACATGATATATCGATAGCGGTTACTCAGGGCATATTACAAGGAATAGGGAGTTGTTCATGGAGTTGAAAATGAAATCTAGTGGAACAGTGACCTTTGGGGACAATAGATAAGGTATAATGGTTGGGATTGGTAAGGTTGCCCAACCACCATTTTCCAAAATTTCAGATGTATTTCTTGTAGAAGGATTGAAATAGAATCTTCTAAGTATTAGTTAGTTTTGTGAAAAAGCCTATAAGGTTGTATTTAAATCTCAAATATGTTCAATTCTAGATAAGTCTCATTTAGTTGTAGTACTTGGTAAAAGGTATAAAAATGTATATTTGGTTGATCTTTCTGATATCGAAGCTAAGTGTGTTATTGTCGATGACAATGAATCCATGCTGTGGCATAAAAGACTAGGCCATACCAACAAAAAACTGATTTAAAAAACTATACAATAAGGATCTTGTTGTTGCCTTACCCAAACTTAAATTTGATAAAGATAGGTTGTGTGATGCTTGCTTGAAAGGTAAGCAAGTAAAAGAATCATTCAAATCAAATTAACAAGTATACACAACAAAACCCCTTTAGTTGCTACATATGGATCTAGTTGGACAAACAAGAACTAGAAGCATTGGAGGGAAGCATTATGCATAGTCATCATGGATGACTATAGTATATTCATCTGGGTAGTGTTTCCAGCCTCCAAAGATGAAGCTTTTTCATTCTTTGAAGTATTTACCAAGCACGTGCAGAATCAACAAAGTTCTCATATTATTGCCATAAGGAGAGATCATGGTGGAGAGTTTGAAAATCATAGTTCACAAATTTCTGTAAAAGCAATGGAATTCTTCAAACTTTTTCTACACTAAGAACACCCCAACAAAATGGAGTGGCTGAGATAAAAAATATATCCTTCCAAGAGATGGTAAGGACTATGTTTAGTAAATATAATCTGCCTCATAATTTTTGGCTGAGGCAATGAACACCGCATGCCATATTATTAATAGAATCTTCAATAGGCCCTTACTCAACAAAACTCCATTTGAATTTTTTTATGGTAAGTAACCAAATATTTCTTATTTCTATACTTTTGGCTACAAATGTTTTATTCTTAACAATGGCAAGGAAAACCTTAGAAAATTTGATAGGAGATCTTAGCAAGGCATTTGGAGTGTACAACTTAAAACTTAAGATTGTAAAAGGATCAATTCATGTTAAATTTGATGAACATACTGACTCTATAAAAAGAGCTAGTGATTTTGATGATGAGATAGAAAACCTTACAACAAATGTGGAGAAACTGAAGTTACAAGATAAACAAGTGGAAGTTCAACAATCAGAGACATCATTGGATGAAGCTAGACCATCCACAATAGAGGTAAATGAGCAAGGTAACTCATCTCTTCCCAAAGAAAGGAGGTTTATGCATGCTCATCCTGAAAACTAGATAATTGGTGATGTGTATGATAGAGTTAGAACTAGATCATCATATCACCAAGTATGTAGTAATTTTGCATTCATTTCTCAACCAGAGCCAACTTGCATAGACCAAGCTTTAGAAGATGAAAATTAGATTTTAGCTAAGCAAGAAGAATTAGACCAATTTTAAAAAAATGATGTGTGGACTATTGTTCTAAGACTAGATGACCAATCTATTATAGGTACTAAATGGGTATTTAGGAACAAATTGGATGAATCAGGATTGTAGTGAGGAATAAGGCAAGATTAGTAGCAACATATCTGAAGCATGGTTAACATCTTTGAACCATGATCATTGTTTCCAAAGATTGTCTGAATTCTTTCTGAAACATGACTCCAAGTTCTCCAAAGCATGGTTTAAAATCTCCAAAGCATGATCATTGTTCCCGAAGATTCTCTGAATTCTTTCTGAAATGTGACTTTAGGTTCTCCTAAGCATGGTTTAACATCTCTGAAGCAAGTCTGTTTATTCCGAAGCATAAGCATAATTGATTATCTCCAAAGCTTGTCATGCTATTTTCGAAGTGTACAAAGCTATCTCTAAGACTCTCATGACTTCTTTGAAGCTCTTCAACTTTTTTCGAAGCATGCTATGACTTGTCTGAAGTATTTAAATTTTATTGAAGTGCACTAATACTGGTGAAGACTTAGATGCTTGTCTGAATATTTTTGAGCCAAATGACGTTAGTTTCCAAAGCTTCAACCAACTTCTCCGAAGTTCATTAAGACATGTCCGAAGTAATGCGATTTTCTCTAAAGCACACAAGAAGGACTCTGAAGATGGTCCGTTGGCTTCTAAGCATATCTTGAACACTTCAGATTCTGTTTTTCTTGAATTAAGTTTATGTGAAATTTTATATACTTAGTTTTGTAAAGAGAAATTTTTTATGTCTTCCTTTTGTCATTATAAAGGTTATTTTCAAGTCGAGTATGAGTTTATCTTTCTGCAACATTCTTGAGAGCAAAGTGTTAGTACCTTAATGTTTCACTCATGCTTTTGCTCATAATCAAAACATACTTGGTTAAGAATGTTAATCATCAAAATCAAGCTACATAACATGGTTCAACATACTCCCCCTTTTTTATGATGACAAAACAGTGAGTGATGTACCTTTTAAAACTTGTCTAACATAGATCTAATGCAATTTATTTTGTAGATATTTCAGAAAAATTTCAATTGGGTAAATTCAGAGTTGCTCCCCTTGAATTGATGCATATTATTTTTACTGTGCAACATAGAAATTTCATTCATTTACTATGCAGATATCATTTTATATCACATTTTCTGCCTTTTAGGTTTTATATTACACATTTTTCTCATCCTTTTTGTCATAATCAAAAAGGTGAAAACAAGTAGTAGTGTGTGACAGAAACGAAATGCATATAGATATGGAACTTTGCATTGATAAAAAAAAATTGTATATACAATGTAGATACATTAAGAAGAAATGAAAAAACAATTACATTATAGGGAAGAAAATATAAAATGCAACAGGTTTATTTAGGTGGTTTGGGTTTTCTCTTGTATCTATTGAGAAAGACATCTTTGACAGGTGGAAGAGGTGGCTTATGTTCAGAAGAGGATGGTTGAGATTCATAAGAAGATGGTGTAACGCCCCACACCCCCACCCTATACGTTTTAACCACGCTACCCCAAAGCTGATGTGTAATGCTACCATCTTATATTCTAGAGAAGAATCTTACCAAAAATTTGGCAGAGTCTCCCTTGAAATATAAGGTATTTGCACCTAATATACATGTGTGATAACACATACAATTACTAATTCTACAATATAAACCAATAATTATATTTAAACACCAAACACCAGACCCATACTCACAGCTCCGCCCAAGATTGGAACTGAGTCATGATGGCAATCATGCAACTATAATTACAATTATATCACTATAACATGCCCATGCTATACAATATATATCATTCTAATCTTATTATAGAAATTTAATTCAACTTGGAATTTACAAAGATATAACATGAAGGGATTCCAATCCCAATTCACTATTTCATAATTAAAATGTCTTCAAATCTAGATTAACAGTCCCAATCCATAGTTGGGATTCTTTACCTATCTTGTCAGCTAAAAAAATGGAAGAAGAAGGGGTGAGTCTGGGCAACTCAGTAAGTAGGCATAAATAACAAAAAAAATAATTAATCAACATAACATGTTATAACCCTGAATATGCATAAACAATAGTATGTTCCTATTTTCATTCATCATCATAAATACAACACATTATCATCTAGTCCTGAGATGAACAACACAAAATAATCATATCATGAGGCTCAAATTCTCATTCTTTTCATGCACGCCCTATGCCTTTCAGGAGTATAATAACAGAAGTCAGATATCATGTCATGCAGGCACCACATATCAACACCATGTTCAATAGGCATAAAATATAAAATTATGCCATTCAAGCACACCATACATAATTATACTTTATCCTAGAATGTTCATCATTCCATTAATACACACATTTATATAACATGGTATGATATATATCATTTAGTATAACAACCGGGGATGTCCTCTATCCCCAAAATACATTTACATGTTCAAAAGAATTCTAGACTGGGATATTTATTATCCCTGCTACACAATACAATTACCTTAGATCATAATCATTCACTATTTCAATCTAAGGATACTCTCTATCCCTCGCATTTAAGCATCCATACACAAAAATAATGTCTTTATGCCTAAAATAAGGGATAACATCTATCCCTAACATTCAATAATTATAAAACATCAAAAATTTCATTCTTTAGACTAGCAAGGGATATCAAAAATCCCCAAAACAAAACATATATGCCCGGATTTCAAACAACAGGATATTTTATATCTCCATTCATGCATTCAACAAACAAAGAAGGCAGCCTACTTACCTTAAGAAACATTCATTTCACCATCCTTCAAGTTTATAATTTAGCTTTTATCATTGGTTGAATAATCCTATACATGTAACACATACATCACTATTCAATTTACATATGTTTCAAATGACAAATTCTACTCAAGTCATAAAATAGGTGAAACCCATTCCATCACTTCATTTTTATACCATCGATCCATTGTATATTTCAAATACTTATTCTAGTGAAAATCATCACTCATTTTAAGTTGGGACTTGATATGGCTCAATTTGTGGATTATTATTATCATCATTATTATTTTAAAATACTATTTTAGTGATTTATTCACTTAAAAAACTTAAGGTAAGGAGTCATATTCAAACATCACTTAACTAGTTCCCACATTTGGTAAATATAATGGACACAAAAAAAACCCCCTTGGAGTAAACATTCAAGTTATTTTAACATGATTCACAAAAGTTAGAAATTTTTAGCCATGTAGCCCATTTCAAACTACAAATGAAGGATCCTCAATGCATCATTTTCATATGAAAATTAATGTGACTTCAAGGGCATAAACCTAGCTAATATCTCCTGCATTTTATAAACTAATTCAAGCCAATAGACATGATTTCCTAAGTGCACAATCTATGCATATAGCTGCTCATTTATGAGAAGTTTTTTTTTAGTGCAATTCAAATATAGAAGTTGCATCTTTATACATTCATAGTGCTGCCCAAAATTCCACTCTTCTTTAATCACTCTTTGAAAGTATCTAAAACCTCATTATAATGCTCAATTAGTAGTCACTTAGGATCTTCCATGAAGCCCTTTAATTATGCTTTACTTTTCATTGAAACATTTCACCAAACATATAATCTACACAAATTAGAATTTTCAGCAACATGCACTTAGGTTTATGAATTTTCAGTAATAAGCATTTTATGTTTAACATCATTAAAATCTTAACATTATCATAATTGAATTAATTAAACTTATAATCAGTCAATTTCATTGGGCATCATCTCATCCATGAATTTCTCATTCCCACATTCTAGTCTGTTGTTGTCCACTTCATGGATAGCAACATATGAAGGATTATTTAGCCCAAATTACTCCACTATTGCATTAATCACTATAATCCTTTTTCTCCCATGAAATTTCCATGAAAACCCAACAAAATTTATCCAAAACCCCTCATAAGTAGTCCATGTTTCTGCTTAGAAAAACCCTAGCAAAACAAAATTTTCGAAATTGACTAAGGGAAAGCATTTACCTTTATCTCAGGGGTTGATTGCTCCTTAGAAATGAATATCCATCTCATTTCTCCCGTCACTCTCAAGTACAATGGCAGGGGAGGATGAAAACATGGCTGCCCATCTCTTCTTCATGTCAAAAATGGGTGGGTTTTGCTCCTCTTGCTATGGGAAATCATTTACACATCCAAACCATGATTTTTTCTCATGAAAATGGCAAGAAAATAGGATGTAAATGGTTGGGGAAAAGGGTTGCAACAAAAACCTAGGAAGGGAATGGGTTTTTGGTCGTGGGATGAAACTTGATGGAGCATTTTAACTTGCTCCATTATGGCGCTCCGCGGGTGTTTTGCAATCCATATGCATGAAACCCATTTTCTACTTTAATCTCATCCATTTAAATACAATTAATGAGTCACTTAATTATTCTTATCATAAAATTTTAATTACCTAAATAATTTTCTCAAATATATAAAATTAATAACATTTAATCATGCTTATCTTGCCTCAATTAAATTATGGGCCATCACTCACTGACTTGGTAATTAAACCTCAAATGTCATATAAAAATCAGTAAACCATTGCGAATTCCACATCTACACATATATTTATGTCAATGGGTCTTTTATAAAAATTTCCAAAATTATTTGCATAAATAATACACAATTTTCAATTTTATCAATTTAATCCTATTAGTTTTCATCCTTAATTTTTCATCGGACACAGCCTCAGTAATGTCGCCATATATTTTTCATATTATATTCAAATGACATGATTTTTGAGGAATTAGAAATAAAAATTCAATACCTATAACTTTTATGTTGACATATTTTTCTAAAGCATCACAAAAATATGTCAAAAAAATTAATTAAAGTATCCCAATAATTCACACCGTTAATTTTTAGCAATTTAGAACAGTCTTACTATTTTGATCATAATTTCTTTATCCGATATCAAAATTATATGATTCTTGATTCATGGGAAAGATAAGTTTAAGATATAAAATGTTATGTTGAATAATGTTTCTATTCATCCAATATCTATGTCAAAAAATTAAACACAAATGACCTATTTTCCAAATTTAACATTTTCTTAAAATAAACTTATATAGTATTGAGTTTTTTTAATATTTCATTTATTTAATTTCATTCCTTTACACTAATTTTCATATGATTTTACCACATAAATTTTACCCACAAAATGTAATAATTTCCTTGCATAATTAAAATGACATCATGTAATTATTAAAACATAAATACATTAATTTCCATCTTAAATTATGTATCATGTCAAAAAAATTTCTAAAATTCTCTTGCATTAAAATCATAATTTTTCTCATTAATTAATCATCAAATACCTAACATTTGGGTTTATCAACTGCAATTTAATCATAACATGATTTTCACATATGCATATTAAATTTAGCATACACCATTTTATCTTGAGTTTCATAATTTCTCCTACTCCAAATTAAAATTTCAATTTACTCACTATATAAAATGCAAAATCATAACTTTGCAATAATAATCCCCAATTTAACACCACCAAGTGTTACAATTACTCTCTTCTTCAACTCTTATGGCAAAACTCTTTTTGCCTTTGCTACTTTCTTTTTTCTTCTTCAGTGTTAGCTTGTGTGTCATCAAAGAATTGATTAACCTATCAATCTTAAGAGTGTTAAAGTTTTTTGCTTCTTTAATTACAGTCAACTTGTGTGACTAAGCCTCTAGAAGAGCCCTTAGAATTTTCATCACCTATTCAAGTTCAGAGATCTCCATTTCTAGACCTTTCATAATGTTAGTAATTTCAAAAAAAATATTATACAATTCAGAATTACTTACACTCTCCTTCATTCTAAAACTTTCAAGCTCTCTAAAGAGCATATTCTTCTCTGTGCCTTTCACTTAGGACATTCCTTGATGGATAGATTCTAACTTGTCTCAAATTTCCTTAACAGTCTTGCAAAGGGGACACTATCAAATTTAACTAGAGACATGTGCAAACTAGAGTGTTCATGGCACTTGCATTAGATTAGACTTCTCGAATTTCATCCTCATTCCATTCTAATATGGAGGTAGTTATTATAGTTTTTCCATTTTTTATCACTTTCCATACCTCAACATTAGTTATTAGGATGAATATTTTCGTTCTCATCTTCTACTAGGAATAATTGTTTCCATCAAACAAGGGTGTCAAGTAGACGATTAACCCTTGACAAAGGTAGTTATGGAAGATGGATAGGATACCATGAGTATCTCCTCAAATAATTTGTAAGGTTTCTTGACACAATCAAGAGTGGAGGGGTGAATTAGGTTGATAAAAATTGAAAATTTATGAAACCCCTTATAAGATTAAATTGCCTCTTAATCCAATTCATACTTAAGATAAAGCATGAACATAATCATAAAGTTGGAAAATAAAGCACATAACAATATATAATAGCTCAACCCAAACTAATACCTATTTCATTCTTCCAAAGTGAAATTCCTTTTTACTTTGAGTTCCACTTATTACACAAATGCAATACAACCATGAAATTAATACTCCCTTCTAAATTCTAGCTCTAGGGGGGTTTATTCAAATGCAGAAAAATGGGGGTATGGGCATACAACTCTAATTCCCCACTTTTGCCTTCCAATACAAATCACAAAACAAATAAGTTGAATTCAATGAAATAAACTTTATAAAATTAGAAGATTAAGTGCAAGGAAGCTTTTCAAAAATGTTGAAGGAGTTGTCTTGAGATCACTTAAAAGATTGAGTTGGGTAGGAAAGTTAAAGCTCATTAAACTCCAAAATGAGGTTCATAACTCTTTTTTGTGGTTTAACATTGGAATCAAGCCGTTGGAGGATAGGTGGACACATTAAATGCTTTCCAACATTCAAATTTATTTTAACATTATTTCATCCCCAAAGTATTTATCGATAGCTTAGTAGACTGAACCTATCAACTAAGGTTCAATCTATAGCTCAATAGGATGAAGCCTCAAATTGAGCTTGTAGCAGCTAGTTTTTGGCATATTTTAGTCAATGACTTTGGCATATTGAGTCTATGTACTGAGGTTCGATCAATGGGGTTAGTGTATTGAGATATGTACCTAGGGTGCTTAGCTAAAAACTTAACTTTTTGGATGGTCAATTGATGCACTTTGGTTGACTAAGGTCATGTACTAAGGGCTCGATCAACGACCTTGGTGCATTGAGTCTATGTACTGAAGTATTTTCATGAAAATTGAACTCTCTATATGGTTGGTGTTAGTATTACTATACATGATTTTGATGAAAAAAAAACTTGTATTAAGATAAGAAATATGTGCATAATCATTAATTAATAAATGTTAATACATGAATGTTTAATTATACAAGCATACATCCTTTACTTTATGGTTCACTTAACATTATTGATTACTCATGCATTAATTTGTTAAATTATAAGCACCATATTCACTTGACTTTTCATAGTATGAACTTAAGATGTATATTATCCTTGCTCCACAACATGATTAAATCACATAAGGATAAAATACATTCTAATATTATATCTAAAAGCTAACAATGCAGCAAGTGTAGAAAAGTTCTAAGTGCAGAATCATAATCATCTGCAAACTGCCACAACCATCTACTATATTCCAAAGGGGCTGAACTAATGAAGATTGTGGAAGAAGAAGAAGAGGAAAGCAAAGGTTTTGAAGATAAGAAATAAGAGAAGTTACATTGTCTAAGAAGAAACTTCCACAGACAAAGAACAAAGATAATGGAAGAAAAAAAGGCTTTGAAAATGTGCTATAACAAGCTTGCATTGTCTACCTCAAAGAGAAACTTCCACAGACGAATGCAAGAAAGAAGTAGTTAAAGACAAAGCCAAGGTTGAAGAGCATAAATTTTTTAGAGAAATTCAAACTATCTACACCGACCGGATAAAATTTGTTTGAGACAAAGAAAGAAAAAGAAGCTACATTAAACACTTAGACAAAGGAAGAAAGAAGGAACTGTCGCCTAGATAATCATGTACAAAGTGAAGAAAAATTTGTTTGACCAATAAAGTTAGAAGAATGGATTCATCTGAGGATAAAAAGGTAAAATGAATAGACAAATGAGTGCAACTTCAGATGAGCCAAGACAGAAAAATCAAGATTGAAGAAAGAAAAAAGTTGCAAAAATAAACTCCTTCTGATACTCGAAGAATGTAGAACAAATGAGGAACTCTACTTCATCTATGGATCAAATTTGTCTATTACTTACTACAGACAAAGCAACAAACAAAGTGGTAGATGAAATAGAAGCTACATAGTTAGCATAGATGAAGCTACACAGACAAAGTAGTTGTTTGGACAAAAGGGACTTCAACAGACAAAGGCACATTTGTCTACAACTTACTACAGATAAACCTGCAAGTAGAGTGCAAAGTAATTAGTCCAAGATAAAGTAAAACAAAATTCATCTATCACTTATATTAGACGAATACTACACTTTGTCTGTTTAAGTAAGATAAAGCAAAATTCATCTATGACCTCCAACAACAAATATGGAACAAAAGAAGAACCACACACTTTTTTGTTTGTGAGAGCTTGTCTATCAATCAGTTCGATTTCGACTATGCCACCTAGAGTTCATTTGTTATTCTCAATAGACAAAGCATAGCCATGAAGAATCGACTAATAGACAAATCTCCTAGAAGAATTCATGCAGACAAAGCAGAGTTTGTCTATTGATCAGTTCAATTTCGTCTGCGCCATTCAAAGTTCATTTGCTACTTATAATAGATAACTTCCACTCATGAAGGATCGACTGATAGATGAACTAATGAGAGAATTCATTTGCAACTTATGACAAACAAATGCAAATAGAGAGAGGCCATGACGTGTTAGAGGAAAATTGATTCATATGACTTGCATCTAAATGGCATCTGCATCCGTGCTTTCAGTATGTAGACTCATCTCAATCACCATTTCAAGCAAAAAACGATGCTGCAAGCTTTCAAGCTGTGTCAAGTCAAAATAAGAAAAGACATTTCAGTAATAGCTTATCTTCCTATCTGGCGATGCAATAGCTCAAGACAAATCAAAAAGGCATGGACTTCAATGGTAGAAATCTCAATGGTCTTATTCATTTAATGTTGCTCTCATTTCTGCATTCAATGGAACCCATATTCTCTAATAGTCGAAACTATAAAGAATTTATTTAAAGGAGAAAAGGTGGAACAATATAAGGTGGTGAAGGAATACTTTTCAAATAAGCTTAATCTTATGTAAATCCTTCCACGGATGGCCAAGAGCTTAAACCATCATCTATCTTTTATGAGCTTAAACCATATATCCTTATGGCCATTAGTTTACATTTTGGGAAGAACTTTCTATGTTATTAGAGCTATAAAGAGATCAAAACTTCCCCTATGCTTAAGTGAAATACTATGTAAAAGTGTATAGGTTTTCTGGTAAACTTGAAACTAGAGAGTTGTTGGTGAGCTCTAAAAAACCAATAAGTTTGCTGGTGCTCTTCGAAACCAGTGAGTTTCTTGGTAAGCTCGTGAAACCAGAAGAGTGCTAGGAGTATGATGTTTATACCCCATGGAGTTGGAATCCAAAAGAGTGCTTGGAGCACTTTTGTATTTCCATTATATAGGATATGGTGGAACCCAAGGGATAATAAGTGTGTGCTCTTGGAAGAGTGGATGTAGGGATGGGGTTCCTGAAACACTATAAAAATCATGTTGTTTGTATGTGTGTTTGCTTATTTATTTTATTCTTCATGCACTTTACTATTTTTATTATTTATCTTACAATGCACCACACACATTCACAAAAAGAGAAAAATGTTCCAATAGGGGATAAGCAATGAAATTTTATATACCCAATTCACCCCTCCCCTCTTGGGTTAAGCCATACTATGGGATTCTTTACAGTTGGTTGATGCACCTCAATCCACCCAGCCTATTGATTGAGGTTGGCACATTGAGAACTATAATAAAATCGACCAATCCCATACTGCTTGCTTAAACTATTTTCCAAACTTTGTAAATCTTCTTAGAACTCGAGTTTTGACATTTAATTCATTGATTCTTTTGTCCTTTGGCCATTCTCTTCCTTTTAACTCATTTTTCATCCTTTTTATTTAATTTGACACACTTTTAACTTAAAACATATTAACTATCTTAAGTTTATTTTTGTTAGGTTAGTTCATCATCAAAACTCAATTAATTATCATATTTGCATTATACAAGTGGAGCTTATAAGACAAAGAAGGCCACCTTAGCTTATTAGTAGAGAGTGTTGAACTAAACCTCTTTACTAGGCTTATTTTGATGATGAACATAGCTAAGCAACCAAGTTTTGGTGATGAGTAAAAGCACATGAGTGAAAGTTTAAGTTACTGATCTTTATTTCCCAAGTGTGCAGTAACAAACAATATATCAGGGAAATAGCATAAGCAGACAACACATAAAAAACTATATCAAAGACAGGATCCACAAATATATGAGAAGAAAATGTAAATTCTAAAATAAGAAAGAATAGCACTGAAGCTTTAAAGAAATAGTGTGTAAAAAAACTCATAAACATGTATCAAGAACATTGTTGAAGTCACTCAAACTTGTGCTCAAAGTTAGATAAAGATCAATGCTTCAAAATGAAGAAAAATCTAAGTTCTACACTGAAGCAAAGAAACAGATACTGAAGAAGCAAGTTCAGACATTAGATAACCAATTCTAGACATGGAACAAGACCTGGACATTGCTGAACAAGAAACCAAGACATGGAACTGCAAATATCTGAACATAACCAAGATCAAGTCATGCAACAAAATACAACTAGTGCCAATCCAAGTCTGAAAACTTAAAACAAGACATGGTGAAGCATTTCCAGACATGGTGACTCACCTTTAGACATGAACGAACATGGTGTTACAAGTTGAATGGTTCATACAAGTTTGAAATAATAATTTTAGACATGGTCACTTAAATCCAAACATGGCGAATTGTTTCCAAACATGGAAGAAAGAGTTAGTTGTAAGACAAGCACTAGTCCAAGTCTAAAATTTAATTCTAGACATGATGGTTCATTTTAATACATGGGTAAAACTATCAGTTTCTAGCTAAATGAGTTAAGAAAGTCCAAAAACTGAACTCCAGACATGAAAACTAAACTCATACATGGCTCAACTGATCTTAGACATGAAAACCCATGAGAAAGCTCCAACGGATAGAAAATCCAGTTGATTCGCTCGCATTAAATAAATGTTGTCTTCTCCCATGGGCAGAATTCAAACTTAACAATGCCATGCTTGGGAGGTCACAACATAATGGTCTAAACCACATATAAGTGGCAACCACTGTCAAGTAGGGTGATCTGAACCATAAATGGCAACCACCATCAAATAGACTCAACTAGCTTACAACGTCGGTGTGATCCGGTCC